>PVIR01001781.1:0-114726 GCA_004026965.1 Petromus typicus
TCAACATATAAATTTTAAAATGGTTAAGGATATAGCTCTATGCAAAGATGCTGGTTCAATCCCCAGAACCTGTAATTTTTCTTATATTTAAGTCTTCTGTTTATTAGAGTTATTTGGATAGTGTTTATTCTCAATAGAAACGATGATGTACTTACTCATTGTCTATATTAAATTTAATTTAACCTTCTATGTAAGTCTAGCAATGGATGTGTAATAATTAGCCCTTGTAAGTCCTGTGTTTCCATACTTTCTTTTGATTTCTCTGTTTGACACAGTATGAAGTTATACTGTTTTGGATTGGTTACAAGGCCTAACATTGTGATGTTAGAAAGGACACTTCCATTTGTTGAGATTTCTATATTGATTTCCATAATAGAATAAATTAACTAGATGTCAAAAAACTAAATTATATTTGCTAAGTTTGGGGTTTTGTCATATGTTACTTTGATTTTAGGAACAAATAAACATGAGAATAAAGTAGACTAGAGGATCAGATCTATTTTTCCCTAATTGCCAATAGTTTTCATAATTTTCATTAATCTATGGGTGTACAACAATACCAGGTAATTTTTTACCTGACATTTGTAGCTTAGCAATCAATATAAGACAAATCAAACAAACAAGTATCATATGTTTATATACACATATATGTTATAAATATAACTATATATAAAATATAGTTTCATATATATGGAATATATATATATATATATATCTTTAGAGAAACATATGTAGGGAAAGGGAGATGAGAGACAAAGACAGGAGAGAGAGAGCATGCAAAATAGAAGATAGATAAATACAAAGAAGTGAGCAGAATTTAAAATCATTCCACAAATTATTTATTGCATTGCTTCAAATAAATATAAAATGCCTGATGTTTGGCTGCATTTATACTACTAGTTTCTTTTTGTTTATTAAAAAGAAAGACTTTCCATTTTATTTGTTCATCTCTTTGTAAGTGAGTCTTTTTTGTCTGTGACTTGTACTCTGAGTGACAGTTGGGTTATGTTTTAAGACCATTGTACACAGTGTATTAACTATTGCTATTCTCTATTTTGTTATGAGATTTTATTTCATTTCTCATAAAAGACTGCTTTTGATATTTTCTTTAATAATGTTTACTTGTATATGATATTAAAATTTTAAAAACGCTATTAAAGAGGCAGATTTTTTACTTTAGTATCTGGGATCAAACTTAGGTCCTTGTGCTTCTAAGATATGTGTAGTACTACTTGAGATATATTCTCAACCCTTAAAGAGGCAGATTTTATCTAGTTAGATTACTCCTTTATGCCATACGTTTTCTTTGATGTGTACCTCTGCTTTTCTTGATAGTTTACCCCAAATGTTAAGAGTAATAAGAAACACTAAATTTTCCTGCGGTTAGCAGAGTATAAAATCTTGTCCAGGACTGCCATTCAATTTTATAAATAGGCGTTAGTGCTGTGAAGATGAAAAACTGTTAGCCACTAACATCTGAACCAGGCAAACACACAAACTTTCTAATTGATTTTGGCAAAGAAAGTGTGAGTTGGTTTCCCCAGAAAGAGATAACAGTGATATCCATTTGGCTAGAAGAGCAAGCCATACCCTATTTCTATGGACCTGAGGAATCAAAAGCTGCTTGAAAATGATTTCATAGTCACTGGAGAAGCTGAAATCATTCTGCACCACCTGCCTCCTTGTTTTAAATGGAAGTACTCATACACTGAAATCCCTTAACTCAGAGTAGTCATCCTTGAAATAGCTGGAGGATACTGAGCAATAAATATTTACTCTCTTGAAAATGGCACGTTAAAGATGTCACTCTGTGCTCTGCTAAAATTAAGTAGATTAGTACTCCACACAACCATTGCATAAACTGGTCCCTAACAATCAGCCTCGAAGCTGGCACTGCTAATGGTGGCTCCAAAAACACAGCAAGAGATTGATTAAAGTGAGCTTTCCACCATCTGTGGTCACGTTATGCTTGGGATGCTTCATCTATCTGCAAGGGCAGCAGTAAATATGCCAACAGAGGCAACAGGTTTCCTTGAAGCAGAAAAGAAAGTGGAGTCAATCAAGCTAAAGCTATAGCTTAAATCTGATAGCCCAGAATTCATAGGAAAGAGCTGACTTTGGCATTCTGTGAGAGAAGACCATCCAGGATGGAAATATTGTGCTAGAAAGATGATTCTTACTTGGAGGACTTCGATTAAAGTTTTTAATTTGTTCTAATATTTGTCCAATTAAATCAGTTATAGACATTTTGGCTGGAAATCAATCTTTACATTACGGAGCAATATTTTTTAGAAGAGTTTGGCTAGAAATGGTTGTGATTTATTTGGATGATGGAAGGAAGGAAAAGATAAAGGCAAAAATAAATAATTGTCCCAAAACCAGCTCTTTCCCTAAATTCCAGTGCTGCAACTTATCGGACAATCTCTCAGTCCTACAAAGTTATAAAGAGTAAGGACTACTGTGCATTCATTCATTCACTCATTATTCATATACTGACTCATGAAATAAAGGTCATATGCTTACTTTACACAAAAGTCAGTAATAGGGCAGGGATTTAGCTCAGTGGTTCTGGTGCCTGTCTTGCAAGTGCAAGGACCCGGGTCCAATTCCCGGTAACCACATACAGTACTGGGTGTGGAAACTCACGCCCAGCAGCAATCAGTACCACATACCACAGTGCTGGGTGTGGTGGCTCACGCCTGTAATCCCAGCACTCAGGAGGCAGAGGCAGGAGGATTGCTGTGATGTGAGTTTGATGTTGAGCTCAGGGCCAGCCTGAACTACAAAGTGAGACTCTGTCTCAAAAAAAAAAAAAAAAAAAAAAAAAATCAGTTATAAAGCCCTAAAAGAGACAAATATCCTCATGTTACCGTAGTTTGTATTCTAAGAGTACAAAAATTTTTCTTTCTTTCTTTCTTTTTTTTGAGACAGAGTCTCACTTTGTAGTTCAGGTTGGCCCCAAACTCACTCTGTAGCCCAGGCCAGCCTTGAACTTGCAGCAATCCTCCTATGTCTACTTTCTGAGTGCTGGGATTACAGCCATGAGCCACTATGACCAATACTGTGGTATGGTCACTAGAATTTTAAAAATACATAAATTTTTAAAAACTAGAATTCTAAAAATACATAAATAGTTGTACTTTTGTATCTTTGAACAAGATAGTTTTGTAAAATGGAGCACCTCAAGTGTATATACAATCATCCTATCAGATAAAATTTTCTTTCTGAAATGTCTGTTCTATTTTTCCTTCTAGTTTTACAAATTACATAATTAAGAATTGTTAAGAGAACAGAAGTGGACAAAATAAAGAAACCTAAGACTTTAGCCACTGGCTCAACACATATCTAAAGAATAGTATACAGAAAAAGAGAAGGAAAAATAATCCACAAAAGACCTTCAGCCCTATCCTATCATACTATGGTTGTTATTGGCAGGGTTAATTAATTTAGGATCCACAGAAGGGATTTTGAAACATACTTGACCTTGGGGTTTATGTCAGTTCTGTCATTCCTTCTCCTGTTGTGTCTCCTAGTTGCGGGAAATAAGCACCTTTGCTTTACCCAACTCTTCTGTCATGCTGTTTTGCTTTGGGTCCAGAAAACCACAGGATGAGATTCTTGAAACCATTCTTCCTTTAGTTTTTTCATGCTGGGTATTGTTTTACAGTGATAGGAAAGTTGATTAATAAATCTTTCATACCTAAGGATATCAATGTAAACATAGCCTAGATATTTTCAGGATCTGCAGGGGCATCAAAGTGGCAACTTTTTAAACATCTGGCTCCAGAATACCAAGAACAGCACCTAGAAGTTTCTAGTCATTGTCTTAAACCTGCAGGCATTATGGATTGCAAGAACAACAGAGCCTCACAGAGAAATCATGCTTTGATGAGATCTACTCCTAAATGAGAATAATGATGCTACGACCTCTCCGTACATGGGAATTGCTATTCTGTGACAGTAAGTGTCTCTGCACTTCTGAGCAGGACCAATCATCTCATGGAACTAGATTGCTTTCCAGTGAAAGAACATCTCCAGACCCACTTCACAAACTCAGACTTGAGATAATGATCAGCCAGTCTCTAGCCCACTATAGCAAATTGATAAAAATCTTGCCTTTCTTGTATTAATGGGCCAGACTGATTTTTCTCTTTATCAGTGCACCCTTTTTCCTGCTGAGGTGAAAGCTCACAACTAAAAGTTCTGCAGGGGAACTTAGGCTTTTTGACTTTCTAGCATTTCTATTATCACTGAGCTTAATCTTGGGCTGTGTTTTGCATAAAGATTGCAAATTATCCAAACATAAACCCATTACTTTCTCACAATAAGATTTACAAATCTACATAAACCTACTAAGAATCTTCCTTTTTTTCCAAATTTATAATATAGAAGTTATAGAAAATATACAAATAATCAACAAGTTTAAAGCTCATGCTGCAAGTTTTATCCCATAATATTGAATTTTATTTCTTTGGGTATTTAGAAGCTTTCCAGGGTAATGGGTGGGGCCTCATCCTTGTTGCCTTAATCCAAAAGAACGTTTTCTATATTTAAGTACATAGAATTCTACTTTATTGTCTTAAATTAAGATGTAAATAATTGATCAGACATCACAGTAAAACCACATAAAAGAGAAATTCCAAGACGTGTAGGATGCAGTGTCCCAGAAGAAGCTAAACATACATCAGAAATATTAACAATTAAGCCTCCCTTGTAATAATGTCCTTTGAACCATTTAATTAGAATTATTAGAGACATGAAACAGTTCTGAAAAGTTAAACATATAACTATAGTCTTGAAAGTAAAAACTAGAAGAAAAACAGTTTGGAATTATTATTCAAAAATATAAGAAAGAAGACAAAGAGTGGACAAATATTCTAAGGGAGAAATCAGAATTGCAAATTAATAATAGATGTTTTATTCTTTGACTATCTTATGTTCTAGAATTCAGAAATCAGAAGAACTAAAGATTTTATAATATTTACTGGGGAAAGGACAGCCTATTCAATATGTTGTTGTGAAAAGTGCCTTTCTGTGTGCAGGATAAAATTAGGGCACTCACACATTACACACAAAAAGCAATTGGAGTATAAGAGTTGAAACAGTAAAAAAATAATAATAATAATAAGTAAAAGTTATCAAGAGAACAACATATTTTTGATCAATATTTTTAAAGAAAATATTATACCTTAAATTCAAGGCTGGACAAGCAAAAGAATAGATAAAAGCAATTAATTCATATTAAAATTTTTCAAAAGGAAATAATCGATGAAACTGATATAGGAAAAATATAAGTTCCAACCTGCTGAATGTCAGACATGCCAAGTTCATGTCCTCTGAAATCAAAATGTAAATTTCAAAGGACAAAAGACGTTAAGAATAGGAAAAGTATAGAAAATATTCTAAAGGAAATGGGGTATAGAGGGAAATAAATGTGGTGATTTAAAAAAAAGGAAACAAAGCTTATGTATATGGGAGGCGGGGTTGTAGGTTGGGTAGAGGAATGGGAAAAAATGAGAATTAAGTCGTGTCATATACTGGTTTAAATTTTCAATGTTAAGTATGATCATGATGTGTGTATATAATGCACCAATCAAGATTCAAATTTAAAATTAAGAATAGGGAAGTTATTAAAGAAAAGGAACAGATCTTGAGGTAGAGGAGGGGTCTCAAGTGGATCACTACTGAGGTCTTTTGTTGGATGACTTACGCAGCAAAATCACAATCTGGGTTCAATGTGGGCCAAACTATAATCAACCTATAGGACCACAAGTATAGCTGCTTAGCTGATATTCATCCAATAGCAAAGAGAGTCCTTTCTGACTATACATTAATTTTTACGTAACTTAGTGCCTATGATAAAGTGAATAGGCAACCTATCTTATGAAAGAAAGTATTTGTAAAATTTTCCACTCAAAAGGTGTTAAAGAGCAAAATATATAAGGAACTAGAAGTAAAACAATTTGATTTAAAAGTAAACAAGAAATGTAAACAGATACTTTCCTGGAAGAAATGATCAGCATATATATGAAAAATATTTGTCATCACTAACCATCAGGAAATGCAAGTCAAGTGAAGTACTACATTATGCTTATTATAGCAAAAGGCCATTATTAAAATGACAAAGGATGACAAGTGGCAGACGAAGATGTGGGAATAGGGAAAACTGGTACCTTGTAGGGGGTATTGTAAAATTGGTGTAACCATTATGAAAAACAATATGGAGGTCCTTCAAAAATGAAGAGTAGAACTGTCAAGTGATGCAGCTCTGATGCTTCCTCTCTTCCACTTTTATAATGCTTTGAAATCGGTATATGAACGATGTTTTACCTCACTTTCATTTCAGCATCATTCACAGTCGCTGATGTGGACATAGAGAACTGGCTACCAGTGGGTTAACAGACAAAGAAAATGTGGCTTACATGCACAGTAGAGCTGTAGCTTGCTTTTGAAGAAAGAAATTCTCTTTCGTGATGACATGGATGAAAATGAAGAACATTATTATAAGGGAATAAGCCAGGTGCAGAAAGACAAGTGCTGCATGATCTCTCTCACTTAGATTAGAGTAGTTGCCTATAGACCCTTACCAGATTACCTTCCCTTACCAGCCTCTTGACAGTATGGTGTCTATAAGTCACACCTACAAAGATGGAAAGCGCTAGCAGCAAGTACCCTTATAGTGAGCCTACCAACATGGGAAGAACCAAAGGGCTATATGTGACACAATAGAATGAGACGGAGAAACAATGTTCTTGCTTTCTCAAAAGGCAATAGTTCTCTGAGAGAATGGCTATGGGACTTTTTTTGTTTTTTGTTTTTTTTTTTTTTTTTTTTTACAATCTTGGTTTTGTGACTTGTGATAAGTAATGGTTCAGGGATATGAGATATGTGACCCTATGATTCAATGAGGAGACATAATGTGAAGACACTGTTTGTACCACTTTCTGCCAGATTATCTCAAAAAATATATTATTTTTGTCTAGCTGGAATTACAGAAAGTAATTTTCTTTAGGTGGAATTACAGAAAGTTTTCAGTAGAAATGTTGAGAAAGTAAAAGAAATTGCACTGAAGAACTGTTTGCCAAATGCTATGCCTAGCCAAATTTATAATTGAAATTATTTTTATTGTGGTAATTTTTGTTTAAGTAAAAAAAGAGATAATTTAAGTACCAGCAGAACTTCAATGTATCCTAAAATGATTTAAAAATAAATTGGGAGTTAAGCCAGCCTGAGAATTAATTAGCTCATGTCTATTATAGTTAGATAAAATAAAATCTTGAATAGTTTCATCATTGTCCAATAAATATTACAACACAATTAACATATATGAAATTTCTTAAACATTTAAAGGAATTAAATGAAAAACAAATGAATAAAATGGATTGCAATTTTCTGTCAGTTTGGCTAAACTGTAAAGAATTTCTTCCTGATAATAGGGCTCTGTCCTTCTATTCTTTCTTTCTTTCTTTTTGAGACAGACTCCCTCTTTGTAGTTCAGGCTGGCCCCAGACTCACTATTAGCCCAGGCCAGCCTTGAACTCATAGCAATCCTCCTGCCTCTGCCCCCTGAGTGTTAGGATTAAAACATGAGCCACCATGCCCAGCATTGTGGTGTGTGGTACTGAGGATCAAACTAGGAACCTTGTGCTTGTCAGGCAGGTGAGAGAACCACTGAGTTAAATCCCCGGCCCTCTCCTTTCTTCTTTGTGTCTTTCTTTCTTTATTCTTTCCTTCTCTCTTTCTATTCTCATTTTGTTTTCACAGATTTCTTTTCCCAGGTAGTCATTATCAGTTAATGAATATTATCTTCTTTTCCATGTTTTCATTCTAATATAAAATGTATAAAATTGAGTGAACTTGGAGAAATTTTACATGATTCATAGAATTTATAAACATAATTTCTGTTAAACTTATAAAATGCCATCACGATTGAGAAGAAACTAGAACATTGTCTTACTTTTTTTTTCCTAGTTTCATAGATCAAACTCAGGACCTTGTGCTTGCAGTGTAAGTGCAATGCCACTGAGATATATCCTCAGCCCTGGAAGATTTTACTTCATACCATATTCAGAGTCACTGAAGACAAGGAGATAGCCTATCACTTAGAAACCAGAGAATCTCCCAGACTATAATGGTCATATCAAACTACATGCTAACTTCTTTGGAACAAATTTCAATATTCCAATTCATTTCTTTTGCTTCCTGTCTTGTTTTCTTCCTGATCAAAGATAACTCACAAGTGGTGGAGGTTGCTTTCATTGCTCCTGGCCCCACTGATTTGCCCAAGACCAGCATTAGGAATTTTAGAATTTAGGAGCTCATAAGAATCAAACCAGATACTTTTTAGGAGTACAGATGTCTGGGCCCTGTTCCAGCCCTTCTGATTCAAGAGTTCTCAGGGTGTATATTCCGAAAAAGTATCTTAAATCCGGTGATTTAGGTAAGACAGTCAAATTTTGAGAAATACCAAGATTGAGTAAAACATTCCAGTCTGACAAAATTGGAAAAGGGGAGAAAACATTAACTGCTTGAAACTGTGGGCTTTGAGAGAGACAGTGTTTTATGTATGTCACTAGATATGAAGAATAAATGAAAAATTGGCATAAGATCTGCCTTCTGTAAGGCTTTGTTTTCAAATCCTGCCAACTATGTCTGCCTCTCTTGTATAAGAAAGAAGCTATTCATCAAGTAATCAATTATTTTCTAACAATCTGTTGAGTGGGATAAGTTAGTAATTGAATCATCTATGAGTGAAAGCATCTCCTTCTCCTTTGTCAGGCTTACATTCACATTCTTGTTTGGTCATGTGTTGCTAACATTGCAGAATTTTAAGTCTAAGAAAAGTGTTAAACACATTATTTTATCACAGTCTTCTTCCATCCACTTTCTAAAGTTAGTGGTTTTTCTATTTCAAACAAAGTAATACATTCAATGCCCTTCTCCGAAATTTCTCTTAGAAGCAGCAGAATTTATCACAGAACTTACTGACACATTAACAGGTAATGTAATATCAAGAGATGTATGTTGTTGACCTACTAGTTATTTCTTGAAAGAAAAATGAAAATGATCAACATAGAAATAGGAAAAATTTTCAACAGTTTTTCACAGGAGTACAATTTCCAGTCTAACATCTCCACAGAGATTGATCATGGCTTCTACTTGAAGTGAACAACCAGATCTCTAATGTAACAGGATTGGAAATGGAATTCTCCAAAAGACAGCTAAGAAAATTGTTTTTCTGAAAACAACTGTGTGACAGTATGTTTCACCTCAAATCTTGTATAAATATTTGGAGGAGGTTACCACATGATCTTCAGCAACTGCGACTTGCCCTAGTGTCTTGTGCCTATAACTGGGATTGACATTATATCCACTAAAGGCCCTGATGAGTGGCTGCATTCTAAGCATTTCTTGGAAGATAAGACACTTTCATTTTGTAATACTGTTAGTGGTAATTTATAGTACATATCACATAGTTTGTTTGCTCTTTTCCTCAGATCTGTACTATTAAACTATGTAAATGTAAGAATACACCTGCATTCATAAGTAATTTCCACCAAAAGTAATCTAAAAAGAAATACGTAGAAAAGACAAATTGTGTTTTTAGAAGTTAAAATGTATTGGTTTTGTTGTCTTTTTTAGATCATGTGAGCAAAGTCAGCCTAATTAGGGATTGGATTGAGGCCCTCACTACAGTCTCTCCCTCCCTTGCACACAGTTTCCTCTTTCCTCCACCTGTCACAAACATCTGATGTCTCCACATTGCTTAACGTTTGACTAGGGTCTAGCGGCCCACACCAGGGGAATATCTGCATATCTCGAAGCTGAAGATACCAGCATGGTACAGTTCATAGTTGTCATTGACTCTGTCCTCATACACCCAAACTCATAGATAGTCCTCAGAAGTTCACTTTGGCACTGAGTTAAGTGAGGTGGAACCATGTAGACAGAAAACTAATATTACAAGGATTTGCATGTAGTCATAACGTGTTTGTGACTATTCATCCTCTTGCAATTACAATTTTTCAACACAACTTTTTTTTTTTAAGGTTGTTTGAGACAGGGTCTCACTTTGTGGTTCAGGCTGGCCCTGAGCTCAGACTTAAATCACATCAGCAATCCTCCTGCCTCTGCCTCCCGAGTGCTGGGATCACAGGAGTGAGCCACCACGCCCAGCACTGTGGTATGCCGTACTGATTGCTGCTGGGCGTGAGTCTCCACACCCAGTATAGGTGTGTGGTTACCGGGGATCGAACCCGGGTCCTTGCGCTTGCATGACAGGCGCTGGAACCACTGAGCTAAATCCCCGGCCCTCAACACAACTTTTTAGCTTTTCTTGATGTAGACTGCATCCCAGCTTTTGTTCTTTATTATGTGCTGCATGATGTGTTTACCTACACTGGCTCCAAAATAAAAGTTTCTCTTAATACATCTAAAAAGTTAAAGGAAAACCTTGAAAGAATAACATTAAAAGCAGGAAGGAGAAAAATCTTTCATTTTATATAAAAAAATTCAACAAAATATAGCAACTATCTATGATAGTAATTGTTTACCAGAAGTGCAAAAATATTAGGAAAATATGTAACTAATAAACAAGATAGTATAATAAATAGCCAAAAATTAGCCAGGAGAAAAATAAACAGAATGGAAGAGATAAATCAAAAAGAATGTTAAAAAATCAATAGTAAGTTAAAAGACATCAAAGATGAAAGTGAAGAAAATATTAAAAATTAAAGGTACACTGAAGACCTAAGTGGAGTTCTTATTGATAAATAATGCACATGAAAAGAAAAATACTTAAGAGGAGAGTTACTGAAGATTAAATATAGCAAGAGGAAATATCAGTTAATAGGATAAGGCAATATAAGTATTTACAAATAAAGCACAGAAAATGACTTAAAAGGTTGAACAGCACAGAAAAAAAATGTAAAAGTGACATACTGAGTATGTATATTTAGAAATTCAAGAAAAGAAGATAGAAGAGGGACAAAAAATATTTGGAAGTAGGATCTATTGTTTTCCCAGATTTGATGAAAGCTGTGAAATCACAGGAATTCAAGACATCACAGACTCCAAGGAAAAACAAAACAACAAAAACAAAAACTAGAACAAAACACAATCAAACAAGCAATAAGAACAACATAAAAAATAAAGAAAAATTAGCCTAAGTCAGGACTTGGATGGAAGAGTTAGAAACAGCTAATATATAGGACAAAAATAAGAATGAGACAGTCTTTTGTTAGAATGACAGGCAGTGAATATATCTTTACATTTTGAAAAGATAAAATAATAGAGATATTATTTTAATATTAAAATACTAAAATATCAAAATATCAAAATATTAAAATTATTAAAATACTATTAAATATATTATTTAAAATATTGAAAATATTAAAATAATAATTAATAATATTAAAATAATAGAGACACTGAAAGTTATTGAAGTGTTTTCTCAGTTGGAAAATCAGAGAATTTATAACTGAAAATTTCCTATAAAGAAGGGCGTTAGGTAGACTGAAAATGATATGAGATTAAAACTTGAATGATCAATAAACCACAAGATATGAGTAATATATGAGTGTACAAAACAATTTCTTTAAAAAATTCATTATATTTAAGAGGTAACTATAAAGGCCTAGAGAAGTATCTCAATAAGAGAGGAATTGCCTATCGTTCAAAAGACTCTGAGTTTTATCCCTAAGCACTGCAATAAAAATAAATAAATAAAATGCAAGCTTCCAAAGGAAATAAAAGAATTAATAATATGTGTATATTTAAAATATATAACAAAATAACAAAAATGACAAGAAAAGAAATGAAAAATATACTGTTTATATGTCGTATAATATATGATTGGTGTGATATCTGGAAGACCAGTAGGTTAAATTCGGTTCATGTATGGCTAATCACCTAGTTGTAGGAATAAATAGATTTAATAAATCATACTCAATTTATTCAGAAAACAACTAAAGAAACTAGAAAAAGGAATAAATACTGGATGGCAATATAAGAATGGAAATAACCAATTAAGAATAAACAGAAATCTGAAGAGACATTTCACCAGAGAAGGCATGCAAATGATTAAGCTATCACATTACAGTTTGTTCGACATCATTATTCATAAGGGAAATATAAATCAAAATGAGATAGTGCTTCATATACAGGAGAATGACTATTTAAGAGATAAGAGATAATAGCAACTGTAGTGAAGAATGTAGAGAACTTGGAGCTCTTCTCTGCTGCTAGTGGAAACTGGATGGGGTTGGACTGCTTTGTAAAATAATGTGGCTGTTTCTCGAGGGACACTGTTGCTGGAGATACTGCACAATCCACTACTTCTACTCTATACAGACACTCGGGAGAAATAAAATCATAAGTGCACACAAAAACATTCAAGGCAGCAATATTCATAATAGATAAAAGGTAACAACCCAAATGCCTGCCTACTAATGCTTCTATAAATAAAATGGATAAAGAAATATTATCTGTCAATCAATAGAATTGAAGTTTTCAAATATCTTCCAATATAAATAAGTGACTGGATAAATATTATGTTAAGTGAATGAAACCGGTCACAAATGAATTACATAGCATATGATTTCATTTATGTGAAATGTCTGGAATAACTACTGTAGACAGGCAGTAGACCACTGTTTGCCTATGGCTTGCATGGAAACAGTGTAGGATGGAAAAGAAAGGGATTTGTTTTTGGTGAGTAGGGAAATATTCTAAAAATAATATGGTAATGAGTGCTCAACTCTGCAATTACACTAAAAACTGGTCATTGCATTGTGGCATTTAAATGAATGAATTGTATCTTATCTGAGTTATATCTTTTTTTTTTCTTTTCTGGCAAGGTCTTACTTTGTTGTTCAGGCTGGTTCTGAACTCAGCCTCGAAGTCAGCAATCCTTCTGTCTCTGCCTGCCAAGTGTAGGGATTACAAGTGTGAGCCACTATGTCCAGCACTGCGGTATATGGTAACCATGGACCTAACTCCAGACTTTATACTTGGCACGTTGGCACTTGAACCACTAAGCTAAATCCTCTGAGTTATATCTTAAACTATTTCACAAAAATGGACAGATGAAAATGAATAGAAAACATTCAACAATATATTTAAGTAAGCTAATCATATAATAATTACAGGAAATATAAGTTGAATAGTCTGAAAGGTTGTGGTTTTCAAAGGATAAAGAAACAATATAATTACATTTGTCTACAAGAAGTTCACTTTGAATTTTAAGACATCAGTAAGCCAAAAAATTTATGCACAAAGGTATATGATATTAGACTAGTCAAAACAAAAGTGAGGCTGGGGATTTATCTCAGTGGTCTGGCATCTGTACTGCAAGAGCAAGGTCCTGAGTTCAACCTCCAGTACCACATATCCCAATGCTGAGCATGACACTCAGGCCTGTAATCCCAGCACTCGGGAGGCAGAGGCAGGAGGATTGCCACAATTTTGAGTCTAGCTGGCTACACAGTGAGTTCAAAACCAGCCTGAAATATAAAATGTGACCCTGTCTCAAATAACAACAAAAAAAGAAAAGTAAATGTGTTATATTAATATCAGAGAAAAAGAAGTTCAGAGAAGGAATATTATCAGACCCCAGGAACTTCTTTTCATTATGACAACAAGGCATGATCATCATCATGCCAAGCTTTCAAGAACATATATGTCTAATGTTTTATGCACCTAGAAACTACTTCAAATCCATAACACAAAATTGACAGATTTAAAATGAGAAACCCACAGAGACAGAGTTCTTCTCCAATGCTCTTCCCCCAGTGACTATCTAAACACCAGTAAAGATATAAACAATTTACTCTGAAATGTAAGGGCTTTATTTTTTTCAGGTAGAGATGCTGCTGGACTCTGGCCTGCTGCAGTCTTGGACACTTCCCCTCTGACAGGCATGTGAGCCCTTCTCCTCTGGTTATCCTTGAGGTTTTGTTGGGGATATCAAAGCAGAAAATCACACACAGCTGTGTGATGGCACTCCATCTCTGTCTCCATCTCTGTCTCTGTCTCCTCTTTCTTCTCTCTTCATTTCTGTTTGTTTGGGACAGATCATTGAAAGGCAGTGCATGCTGGCTGTGAATTCACTCTGTAGACTACACTGGCCCTGAACTCATTGTGATCCTCCTGTCTCAGCCTCCTTTTTACTAGGATTATGTGTGTACATTGCCATAACCAGCATAGACATTCAATATTAGCAAGAACTCCTGTGACTACCTAATGGCTGTGATCAGGATCCATTATTAAAAATAATAATAATAATAATAATAATAAAAAAAACAAAACCTCAGATCTTCCACTATTATCTTTTACTCAACTGATCAAGGATAGGCATGACAGATGGCAGGGAGGGTGGAGTTGTAAAGACAGCGGTGATTTTTGTTCTGTATCATAGATAATTACATACTACTCTCTTCTGAAGTGAAACAGCCCAATTCTTTATAGTGCAGCTGGTTTCTATCCATAACCCCTGTGAATGTCCCACCTTTGAGGCTACAGTACACGCTTACTCCTTTAACTGTTAGTGAAAGGCAGAAAGTAAGATCTCTCTGCCCACCTAGAACTTCTACAGTACTGACTGTTACAGTCAGTGGATCTGTTCTATCTCACAGCAGCAATGAGGAATTCTCCCTCCATCCGTTCTTCCTCCTCATCCCTGGTCCAGCCCTTCCCTAGAGAAGCATTAGTAATTATAGCACACTGCTCAGGAAACTGTAGTTGAACTATTTTCTAATCTTATTAATGGTAAATAAAAATTTTACTTCCTAGTTAACCATGCAATTTATTTTGTTGCCAACTATATAGTTGGTGAATATGTTTATTAACAGTATCCATTGACATTTCTCACATTCTGTGATTGAGTTTTGAAATTTCATACTTCTTCACCCAGAAATCTTTTTTCTTTGTCACTATCTTATTTTATTTGATAAAATGTCTTTCAAAAAAGATGAAGATCCTGCATTTTATCTTCCTTTCAGGATCAAAGTTGCCTTATCAGCTTCATGGGTGCCAGACGACCCTGTTCTCCTGGCTCCGGATTCTATTTTTCACAGCAGAAAAATTAGCCAGAAAGTTTTGCACAGGTTGAATGAATCTCTCTTCTCATGGGAAGGTGTGGAGAGGCCCAGGGGATCCTGGGAAACATTATATATTTTAGGTGATGAACTCTAAATGGTAGGAACTAAAATTCTTCGTGAGCAGAAGTTAGTATGTCTGTCCTGGGAGCCATCCTCTCATTGTGGACAGCAAGCAAACCAACTTTGCTTTTATGTAAGATATTTTGTTCCCATATCTGCTCATAATGCCTAGGATCTTAAGAAGAAAGGCCAGAACCAAAAACAAATATCTGATAACGCCTTACAAAGCAGGCAAATCCATAGGCAGCACACTGAAAATTGTTTCAACAAGGACAATAAAATGAAACTGTCACTAATCAGTGATGATTAAAATGACACAGTTATCATGGATTCTTTATATATTAACATCTTATTGTCAAAATTCCATGTATATTAGTTTTTACTGCAGTAGAAATAACTATTTTCATTCCCTGGTTAGCTCACAGCTTTGCAGTTTTACACCATCTAGTTTTCTCAGAAACAGTGCTAAAATGTTTTCTGTACGAGAAAGGAAGGAAGCAAATCACGGAGAGTTATGTGTGAGCGGGACACAATCAGGAAAAGCTTGATAATTCCCACTTTATATATGTTTGTGACACCAAAAAAAGAAAAAAGTTTCTGGCATTCAAAGAACCATTCATTCCAGTCTAAAACACACTGATGCACACTTATCATGTTATACTATTCTTTAAATAAGAAAGTAGCAAAGGTGAATATCTGCTTTTTGCAACAGTGATTTTAGAGGCTTTGTGTAGAAGACAAAAAAATGGCTGCACAAAATTTTCACACTAACGTAATTTTTGAGGGATGAAGCAGTGTGCTTTTTTTTCAGAGATGCCACTTCTTAGTAGTTATTTACGATTAATCACGAACTTATTTTTTTCACACAACTTTGATACTAAAGTCTCACGTAGCTTAGTGATTTAATTACCTATGAAACATTTTCTAAATCTCTATTTTTACAATTGCATTTTTGACAGACAATCTCATAACCAAGAAACAAATTTTTACTTAGAAAAGGAAAGGGATAATGGTAATGATTTCTGAATAATAAAACTTAAAATGTGATTGTGCTTACTGAGATTGTGTTTAAAAGAGATCTTGGATTTAAATTTACCTTTACAGCCAGAGATAGACTTAGAGACAAGCTTCATAGGCGATCTTCATTGAAGCCATCTGCCTGTGTAGACAATGTTTCAATCTTCTTAAATATGCACAACTATTTCAATCTAAAATGCAAGAGAGAAAGGAAACCTATGATGATTGAAGAATTAGCGTGAGTAATCAGTTTAAATATAGTCATGCATTCCACATTCTGAATCTTTGAGACTGCAGGTTCTATATAGAGCACACAAAATATTTAGTGGAAAAACTAATCTGAATTGAAAAGGAGCTTTTTACACTGGATAATGGAGATAAACACTTTGGAATGAATTTACTGGATCAAAAATGAGGTGACTGGGGTATACTCTTTTTAAACATTACTTTGGAATGAGAAGTACACCAGAAAATTAGATTTATGAACATAATTATCATCCCACTACTTTTACTTTCTTCTTATACATAATAATGAAATTATTAAAAGGTTGGCCAACTCTGAATCAAAAAGTCAGGACTGTTAGATTCCTCGGTGAAGACATCTTGGCATTTTGAACAAAGAAACATTAGGGAATGGCATATCATCTCTAATGTGAATTGTTACTGGAAAATAGCATGACATGGTGATACTGGACTAGTTGTCCCATTGAATCTCATATGTTAAAGAGTGGCCTGTAACTGACAGTGTAGCTTTTACTAGAGACCGTATTGAGGAATGTCCCCTCTGTGCTATCATCATGTGGTTCCATTCTACAGACAAAGATCCTAACATTTAAGTAATTGCCACTTATCTGATAGCAGACCTTTCTTTTCCATCCCTAAGTTACACCACTGTGAGATAAACAATTAAATGAAACAATCTTTCTCCTCCTATGTAGGTTTTTCTAGCTGAGTGTGCTTCCATGAGGCTTATTTATTTCAATCCTATCTCAGTTTAGTTTAAAATATACACCAGTAAGTGCCCATTAAATAATTTTTCATAGAAATAAGATATGGGCTATGTTTACTGAAGATAGTAGTTTTTCCTTGCAGTTATAAAAGATTTTTATTTAGCTGAAAATTTGAACTTCTCCTCAGTTATCTACTTCACTTGACATATAGTCCCGAATATTGGGACATTTTAGCTAATCACAATATGGCAACTAACTTTTAAAAACAGAAAACCTAGCCAACAGCAAGGGCATATGCTTGTAATCCCCACCACGTTAGAGGCAGAGACAGGACTAGTTCGAGTTGAAGGCTAGCCTGGGGCCTCAGGGAGAGCCTGTCTCAAAATGGCTCTCACTCAAAGCTAGAGAACTTGGGGTGCAAAGCCCTGGGTTAAACCCTCAGTACTACAACAAAAAATAAAACACAAAAAGAAAATCTAGATGGTCTGCTGAGAAACAGGACACATATATTCTATAGTTTATTTGAAAATAGTTTAGTTTATTCTCATATGCTTGTCTAATAAAAATTAGAACCCTATTATGAATAAGTGCCATATTGAAAGCATTTAAAAAAGAATGGATATCATAATAGTGCAAATTGCAGGCTTGAATATTTCAACAAATCAAGGAAAGTGAATTAGCAAGCAAAAAGTTATTCAGAATGCTTAAAAGTACTGTGTGTAGAAGATAAAGGAAATCTAGAGTGTACTTATTATGAAGCAAAGAAGAATGCAGATAAAATGTAAAAATATCCAACAATCTGATGAATGAAACTAGTTAAATAATGATAGTCCTAAATTTACCAGAGTAACCAGGGATTACACAAGCTAAAGAAATAGTCAGTACTCAATGGACTTTTGAAATAAAAATGAAATTAAACAATCACATACAAGAACTAAATGAATTCAAAGACTTTCACTGTTTAACAGTAAGTGATCACAGAGTGATCTAAATGTAAACTAACTCATCTTGTTGCTTAAGTTAAAAAGACTTTAAAAATTCAAAATAATCAAGAAGTACAGGAATATGAATTAATCTTGATAAAATTCAAGGAACAAAAGCAACCAAAATCATTATGCATTGGTTTACATAACTATTCACAATTCATTTCTTGTTCTTTAAGCAAAATTTAACATGTTTGTTTCAACTAAGTATTATGTGGGAAATGGTGATATCAGAGCAAATAATCAGAGGCTATGTTGGCTTGCTTTCACTGCTTTAACTTTGGTGGGGAATGAGAGTAAGTTGGGCAAATAAAACAATAATTTGTCACAGTGGTAACAGCTAAGAAGAAAATAGAAAAGACAATTGGAGTCTCAGTGATTGGTAACAGGGATGCAGTGGAGACATTGGATAAATACCCAGAGAAGAATTTCTACAGAGATCAGTGTGCTGAGGACCCTACTGATGCAGCCTTAATAGATGTGGAACTCGTCAACAGCTCATCAATAATTTGTATATTCTGAATTCAGTTTCTCCTGAGCTTTTCTGGGAATACATTGCCCGGAACTCTACAATTTCATGTGTTAGTAGTTGTTTATCATCAAGTAGAAATAACTTTCCTTTTATTTTAAAATGTCACATAACTCACAACAAAGGACTTTTATTAAAAATGTTTCTCTTCAACTAGAGTGAGATTGTAATGAGGATATTCTCCACATTTTTCACTAGCTGGATTTTACAAAGAGCTTTGCTCTCCACAAAGTACCATGCAAGTAGCACATCTCCACTGAGTTACGGTGTAATTCCTTTCTACCTTTGTGACTTTTCTTTCTTACCAAATAAATCTGTGGGTTGTGTGATAATATTGCTAAGTGAAATAAACTGGGAATTATTGGAACTAAAGCCTCACACTGCCCCTTGAATCATTGTGTGACTTTAGGGAAACTAACTTGTCTCATATTAATGAAGTTGTAGATCTGCAGAAAAGGAAGAGACTCAAAGAGTGCCCACAGATAATGTGGCTCTCAAGGGCACTAATACCCCTGAAGTTCTGGATGGTAGAAGGCTGACCCACTCCTTTCTAATGCCACAGACGGCAGAGCGATTACTCACTTGCTGAATCTCTTTCAGTTGGCTCTTCTTTGCCTCTTGTCTTTTCCACTCTCTGCAACTGTCTTTTATCTTCCTTGTCATCTCTTTTTCTTCTTGCTTTCCCAACTCCTCTACCAGAGAGCACTCAGATTTGGTGCAAACTCTCCATGATATGAATGTTGCTTTTCATCTTGTTGAAAGTGTACCAGCTTCAGAGCATCAAGCTTAATCCCTCTTGTGCTTGATGAACTCTTCTTACGGTGGCTGGATATTCACGGGACACTTTAATGAAGTAATAGTCATGTATTATTTTCTTCTTTCTTTTTCCTTCTTTGGTCACATTCTTTTCTCCCTATCTTTCTGTAATTTTAATTGTACCTAATTCTTTCTGTAAATTAATTTTATTGGTCCACTTTAGATATGCATAATGATCACATTCCTCACAGGATACTGGTATCTGTACATAATATACCTTGATTCTTTTTATATCTCATTCTTTAACCTTTAAGAAATCTTGAACTCAATTTTTAGATAATTAAAATGAAATTATATTGCTTATAAATCTGTTAAAAAGAGCTTTAATCTATTATACATATTTAAACTATATGTACATTTGTCATATACAATTCCAGATGATCAGTTGCATTTGAATTTCATACAAAGAAGAGATAATTCCTCAGTATATATCTCTGATAGGATTTATTTTTATGAAAATTTATTTTTATGTAAAACTCTAATATAACTATGATTATAGCTAATAATATATATATCTTCCAAATAAGCAGCATTATAATTTTTTGATAAGGGCCGAGGAGTTAGCTCAGTGGTTCCGGCGCCTGTCTTGCAAGCGCAAGGACCCGGGTTCGATCCCCGATTACCACACATCATACTGGGTGTGGAGACTCAAGCCCAGCAGCAACCAGTAACACATACCACAGTGCTGGGCGTGGTGGCTCACGCCTGTAATCCCAGTACTCGGGAGGCAGAGGCAGGAGGATTGTTGTGATGTGAGTTGGAGGCTGAGCTCAGGGCCAGCCTCAACAACAAAGTGAGACCCTGCCTCAAAAAAAAATTTTTTTGATAGTTATATATTAAATCTATATTAATGATCCACAAAACGTAATGTAGACCACATTTGCTACGACTAAAAATCATCAAATTTAGGGTGACCAAATACATAGCTTATCCATATCATATTTAGCACCAAACAACTACATATTTTCACTTTTAGACTATTATTTAGTACTATTTTAATTAGATGAAGACATTTTATTGATCTTCTTGAACAACTGATAATACTGAAATAAAATTGAAATTTTGGGGGCCAGGGATTTAGCTCAATAGTTCTGGCATCTGTCTGGCAAGCACAAGATCTGGAATTCTGTCCCAGGTAACCACGTACAATGCCAGACGTGTTGACTCACGCCCTCCAGCAATCAGTATCACGCACCACAGTGCCGGGACTGGTGACTCAGACCTGTAAACCCAGCCCTCAGGAGGCAGAGGAAGGAGGATTGCTGTGCGTCTGAGGCTGTGCTGAGCTACATCTCGAGTTGGGAGCCAGCCTGAACTAGAAAGTGAGATCCTATCTCAAAAATAAACAAAGAAAAAATTTTACTTGAAAACCAGCTGAATTTACCATAAGAGTTTAGAGTTGAACAATTTCATGTGTGTGTGTGTATAGTTTTATAGAGTTCACTCTGAAGTTATATAATCTATGGGAAAAACCTGATTAGCATGTACTACCACCCCCATCCAAAATAAAAACAAACCTGAAAATAAGAACCGTTGAGCAGCCAGAGAGCTTTCTTCTTCTCCGTCGCTCACATTATGATGCCCCCTAGTGGGAAAGTTTGGAAAATTTGCACACTTTATAGAGGCAAGGAGCTTTTAATGGAGAAGTAATGAATATAAAAACTCACTTTGCTATTGTAACAATCTATGTCTTCTTCTGAAGTCAAGTCAGAGCAACCTAGGAAATGCTGTTATTTATTTAGTACAGTTAAGAAACTAAATTTATTAAACAAATATTTTAGGTTAAATTATATTTATAGCTAATTCAATATTTCAACTCCTGACCTCTTATTAAGAGAAGTACTGATCATGACTTTTGAGTTTGTCGCCAATTTATACATTCACAGAACTCAAGAACTTTCAAATGCTTCAGAATTTGTCTGATCCAAATTGCTCATTTCACAAATTGAATATAGAGAGTGCAATATGGTTGACAGGATCCCTTGCCAAAAGCCAATCAAGTGCTTATATTTAAGCAGCTAATATAAGATTTGTAGCAACATCCTTATCTAAGACATGATTTTTTTTTTCACTGAGTTAAAGACATAAGTACACTCCACAGGTAGGTATTTCTACAATGCTTGAGCAAGTAACTAAATTCTTGCAGTCATGAGAAGTTCTGTTTCAATCCATTTTAAATTAATGCTTAAAATGAGATAAAATTTCATTTTAAAATATCCAGCTAACTTCACTACTCTGTTTTACAAGACCATTGAACTAGTTTATTTAAACTATAAGGCAAACCACACTTTTTATTTTTTTTTATTTTTATTTTTATTTTTTTTTTGGAGACAGGGTCTCACTTTGTGGTTCAGGCTGGCCCTGAGCTCAACCTCCAACTCACATCACAGAAATCCTCCTGCCTCTGCCTCCCAAGTTCTAGGATTACAGGCGTGAGCCACTACACCTGGCACTGTGGTATATCGTACTGATTGCTGCTACGGTGAGTCTCCACACCCAGTATTGTTATGTGGTTACCAGGGAATCCAACCCGGGCCCTTGTGCTTGCAAGACTGGTGCAGGAACCACTGAGCTATATCCCTGGCCCCACAAAACACACTTTTAAACAAAGTGCACCAAGAATTTTTTATAGAAAAAATAATTTTAGAATGATTAAATGAAGATGCAATATCATAATGAGTGTATTAAAATTTGGAAATTTTATTCCACTTGCAGAATTTTTTAGGAGTAGTACTTAAATTGCATTTATGTGTAATTTGTTCCACATTTTGTTGCATTTTGACAATTAAAAGAGTGTAAGTCAAAGCCTGTCATTTTTCTGATTTTGGCTAATGAGATGATGATTTTATTTTGCAATATATAATTACAGTTGATGCTAAAGGAAACTGGTTATAAATATACAACTATTTAACTCATTTTAAGTCATGTGTTTTTCCTTTTATTTATACCAGTGAGTTTTAATTTTATAGAAAATAATCACGCAATATATTAAAAGTTACATAAGATGTTATATTGTTATGATGACTGACACTGAAATACAATCAATTAATATTACACTGCCTGTTTTTAAAATCTTATGAACAAAAATTCTTAGTCTTAGTTCATTTGAAGTGAACAGACTTTTGAAGAAGTAAATTCTTATGCATATTTAGATTTGTAGTTTTATAATTTGTAATGAATACCTAGCTATTTTTGACCTTGTGAATGACATAATAGCAGAAATATTCAATATAAACAGAGATATATCTTAATGATATTAAAAAGAACAATAAAAATTCAATGCATACAATAGGAAAACTGACACTCTTGGGAGCATATGAAAGTATAGGCATACTGACTCCTTGCATTCTCAGACTATTAGAACGTCCTACCCTCCAACAAATAGAGAAATGGTGAGTGCGACAGGAAAACATGACAGGCAACAATGAAATTTCTTAAGTTTCTAATAAAAAGAAACATAGTGATTCTTCCTGCTCCAGTAATGATTGAATTAAAGTGAGGTTAAGTAATTTCAAAATGATGAAATAAATAATGAAAACTCAAAATCTGCTAGAACGAAGATTGTCACACATTTTCTCTATTCATTACTATACTTCCTATAACTATACTGATATAGATTAATTCATTTTTTCTAATATGAAAGTAAAAAAAAAATTTCATTTGGATGTTTATTTTCCATAACAGTTGGAAACTAGCTCATAAAAAGTTTCTCTAAACTTAAGTTAATATTCAAGGTCAGAGTTTCTAATTTAATGTAAAATATTCACTTTTATATTATATACTTTCATTGTGATCAGAGGGGTTTAGATGAATGTTCATCTAATTTCCATCCTGCTTTCCATTTATTTTTCAATGTCTGTGAACTAAAAAAAATACATTTATACACTACACAATAGTTTGAGAGATTATAATAATGCTATAATATGAATATATTAGCATTATGAATAATGCTAATATGAATATATTATATAATATGAATATATTATAGCATTATAATAATGCTATAATAATGCATTTCATAATAATGCTAAAATCTATCTTTTAAGCTACTTTTTGTTCATTAAGAAATTTTTTCATGTCTATTAATATCAGTAAGACACATATCATGTTACTCCTTAATGTAACTTATTAGCAATGTTCTCAGAGTTTTCAATCTGAATGTTAACCATAGTTTCAAAAAGTCATGACTGACCTGTTTTGTGCACAGAACGTAATAGCCACACACTACAACAATCTACTGCTTAGCACTTGTAAATTTACAGAAGTTTCCAGATGTAGTATCTCACATAATCCTCACAACTACTCAAAAAAATGAAATCTCACTGTGTAGATGAAGAAAATTAAAGATAATGTATTTCCTAGTGCTATGCAAGTGTCCAAAAGGAAATCTCCGAACTGACTTCTGCATTTGGCCAGCAATCTGAAAAATAAAATATCTTTCTAATCAGCTGTCATCTTTTTATGAAGCCATGATTTGCTCTATCTAGTGGTCTAATTTTAGATCATCTCAATTACTCACATGAGTCACTGTAAAACAGCAATGAAACTATTTCTTAACCTTTTCTTGATTATGTATTTTCTTGAATATCGAAAGTGGCTTATAATATTCATATCTGAAAGAATGGATGTAAATCCAAATACATGTATGTTTTACCTATGCCAGCTAATCACATGACTTAGTTAATGTTACATTGCCTCAATTTCTTTCTTTCAATAATGAAGAATTTGAATGATAGGACTTTAAAAATGTCCTTCCAAATTACTACTGCTCTATGTTGAAAATGATATGGAAACTCATTTGAGACAAAAAAGAAAGAGAATATCTAGATGCACAACGTAACAGAAGCTCCTGTAGTTGTTCGCTGTAGAATGACAAGTACAGACTTGTAAAGGTGAACGACTGAACACAGTACAGGAATGAGTTAGTTAGTGGTGACTGATCTAAATTAATTTTAAATTCAGAGGTATATCCAAGGTTTGGTAGAATAATACATCTCAACTAAATTGAGGGAACTAAGGAATACAGCATTAAAAGTAGAAAGTGATAAATTTTGGTGGTGACATGGTTCTTTCAGCTGAAAGTGATACCATATTAGGAATTCTAGGTCACAGAAATAAGATTAAGCCTGGTGGTGCAGATCTGAAAATCACCAGAATGTAAATTCAGTAATAGACAAAGACACAAGAGAGAAGATTGCATTTTTGCCTGATATGGGGAGTGCCTCAAAGTTTACAGCCATTTCTATCATACAGTCTAGAACTCATTTACATCTTCCTGAATGTATGATAGATATTGTGAAATAGAAATATTCAAAGGGAAAGGGCAGGGATAAGTAATGAAAGGGGAAAAAATATGATGTTAAAAAAGAAAAAATATGATGTTAATAAAAAGAAAAAAAGCATATGGGGGTGGGGGACTGTAGGGTGGGGTAGGGGCCTGGGTAAAAATGAGAATTAACTCCTGTCAAATACTGGTACAAATTCCCGATGTTAGTGTGATCTGTATTTAAAATGTACCAATAAAGAATTCAATTTAAAAAGAAAGCAAAACTTTAGAGTCATTTTTTTTTTTTTTTTTTTTTTTTAGGTTTTTTGAGACAGGGTCTCGCTTTGTGGTTCAGGCTGGCCCTGAGCTCAACCTCAAACTCACATCATAATCCTCCTGCCTCTGCCTCCCGAGTGCTGGGATTACAGGCGTGAGCCACCACGCCCGGCACTGTGGTATGTGGTACTGGTTGCTGCTGGGTGTGAGTCTCCACACCCAGTATTGTTATGTGGTTACCGGGGAATCGAACCCGGGTTCTTGCGCTTGCAAAGACAGGCGCCGGAACCACTGAGCTAACTCCTCGGCCCCACACCCACTTTTCTTGATAGGCACAGAGAAAAGATCTACAAAGCACTGAATATTAAATGCTTCGTAGAACACTTGAGGCAACAAATTCTGAGAACTTCAACACAGTAACTGCTCCCAGAGAATCAGCGACTATAGAGCAAAGGTAATGAAATTTTATTTCCTTTTAAAAATAACTCCAGATGAAGCCGGTCGCCTGAAAAATGGCACCGGCAACTTCCTGCTCTGATGTCTGCGCACTCCACCGTCAGCTTTCTAATCCTGACCTTACTTAACACATCCTGGTTTTTAGCCCTGACAAACAGTTTGCATATTCCTTCCTTCACGGTGCACTGGTCTGAAATAGCCTTGCTTCCGATCTGCTTTATTACTCCGGATTCCACTCAAGAGCCACTTACCTTGTGACACTTTCTCCAGAGACAACAGGGACAGTCATCGCCTTTCTACCTCGCTGCACAGTCCTTGACCCAGCTGATCCATGCAGTGTTGTCATTATTTTATGTTTGTCTCCCTCCCCGGATGGTGACTTTTTCTGAGCTCCATCACTAAAACTAAGAATTGTTTAACTTTTTAGTTATTTTCTAAAATTTGAACTCTTCCTAATTGTTCTTTAGTGAATGCCCACTACTAATTCAATGGTTATAATTTAACATTTGTTATCATTCTTACTAATCACACATGAAATTATCTCTTGAATTTTCTCAGGATTACTAACTGGAAACGTGTTTCCAGGAATATTCCACGAGGCAAAGCCTTCAAACTGGAGGAAAATCTTGAGGATTTTTTTTTTTTTTTTAAACAAGGTCTCGCTTTCTACTTCAGTCTGGGGCCAGGGATTTAGCTCAGTGGTTCCGACGCCTGTCTTACAAGCGCAAGGGCCCGGGTTGGATTCCCCGGTAACCGCATAACAATACTGGGCGTGGAGACTCATCCCAGCAACAACCAGTACAACATACCACAGTGCCGGAAGTGGTGGCTCACGCCTGTAATCCCACCACTCGGCAGGCAGAGGCAGGTCCTTGCTGTGGTGTGAGTTGGAGGCTGAGCTCAGGGCCAGCCTGAACTACAAAGCGAGACCCTGTCTCAAAAAAAAAAAAAAAAAAAAAGAAAAAAGAAAAAAAAAGAAAAATATACTTCAGGGGGGCCCTGAGCTATGTAGCCCAGGCAAGCCTCGATCTCACAGCAATCCTCCTGCCTCAGCCTCCTGAGTGCTGGGATTATAGGCTGAAGCCACCACACCCACTATTGTGGTCTGTGGTATGGATTACTGGTGGGTTTGAGTCACCATGCCCAGCACTATTGTATGTGGTTACTAGGGATTGAATTTGGGACCTTGAACTTGCAAGGCAGGTGCTAGAATCCTTGAGCTAAATCCCAGGCCCCCCCGCCCTTTTTTTTTTTTTAAATGTTTTTTGAGACAGGGTATTGCTTGGTAGTTCAGACCGGCCCTGAGCTCACTATGCCGACCAGCCTAACCTCGAACTCACGACAACCCTCCTCGTCTGCCTCGCTAGTGCTGGGATTAAAGGAGTGAGCCACCACGCCCAGCTGAAAAACTTGCTTTCATTGTCCTCTCTTTGTACCTATCCTCTCCCTTGGTCAGCCCCTCCCATTTTGAAGATGACTTTTTCTAGTGATGTATTCCTGTTTTAAAAGATTCAGTCAACATCATTTGTCTACTTGCTCCAAGTTTAACTCAATATCTCATAAGCCTTTCCTTAAACTATCTTCCGTAAACATGGTTAATATGTCTGTTTTTGTTTTGACTTTTCTCAGTGAGAATTCCCTCCTTGCTGATGGTCTGGCAACACTCAACTTGTGAGTCATGTTGTCTTCTGTTTCCCTTATACAGGTCATCTCAGTCTATGGATTATAAATCTCTCAAGAGCATGAACGAATTTTATGTGGGAAGTCAGAGATTTATAATGGGAAGTAATATCCGTAGTCAAAAAATGCAGGTTTGAACTCTACCACATGTGTGATCTGTTGAAAAATTATCTTTTATATTATCGCTATCTTCATTTGTAAAGTGAAAACCAACCATAGGGATATTGTGAGAATTAAATGAGATGCCGTGCCTGGAAACATTCTGTACATTTTGATACTCTGAAAATATCTACATCTTTTTGCTATATCTTCAAAACTGTTTTGTGGATGACACATGGGGTCCATAGGTGCAATTGTAAGTAAAGGTTCCCTCAGAATCTCAGGTCAAGCTGGGTGGGTATATTTCTTGCAGTTTTTAAAGAAATAGATGCGAAGTTTCGTTTCTCATTTCTTGTCTCCCCTCTCCTCAGGATGACAAATGCTCAGAGCCCCACACGATTGCTGCCAAACTATTTGCGACTTTCTCCATCTGCTCACCAGTCCTGATCTCTTGTAGTCCCACTTCTTGCCTCACTAACTCCTGGGTGAAATAAGCCTGGCCTGGTCTCCTGCATCCCCGCCGAGTCGCTGCCCGTCACACTTAGCGCCCTCTTGCAGCTCATCCTCCCCGCCTGCCTTCCTCTCCCGCCGGCTCCTCTTACCCTCTGCTGGCTGCCCGGGGGAAGCACGTTTGTTGGCCCAGACCCCAGACGGACGGCCGCCTCGCCCCCCCCCCCCCCCCCCCCCCCCCCCCCCCCCCCCCCCCCCCCCCCCCGCTCCTCTCCCAGCCAAGCCGTCACCTGCCCAGGACTGGTGGCCGCCGCCCGCCACCCGCCTCCCCGCTCCGCCGCGGCCCGAGCCCCGCAGCCGCTGCGTGCGCCTCTCCCGGCCGCTGCCTGTCCCTCCCCGGCTCCGTCCTGGCGCCCCAGGCCCTGCTGCCCGTCCCCCGGGCCCTCGAGAGCAGCTCCCCGGGCGCCCGTGTGTACGTGTCCGCCGTCTGCTTGGAAAAGACCGATTTGCCCGGCTCCTTATCGCGCTCGCGTCCCAGCCGAACGCCCGCGCCCTCCCCGGAGGCCGAAGGCTGCGACGCCGGTCGGGTTCACCGACCCCGGGTCCCGGCCGGGCGGCCCCGGCAAAGTTTGGGACGCGCGGGACTCGCGCAAACTTAGCCGAACCGGCCACCGATCCAGGGCCCGGCCCCGCGCGGCAACCGGGGCGTTGCTCCCAGGCTCCCCGCGCTCCCGGCTTCCGCCCTTCTCCCCGCCTGGCCCTCGCGCTTTGCAGGCCCCACGGGCGCACGCTGAGCCCCGCTCGGGCCCGGCTGGTTCGCGCCAGCCTCCCGGTGGCGGCGGCGTCGTCGTGCGCGGAGGAGAGGTGGCACTACCCGAGGCCAGGCCACCAGGCGGAGGCCAGGAACCGTCCCGCGCGCCCCCGGTCCGCGCGCCCCCGACCCCCTTCGCTTTTAAGCGCGCGCGTGTACGCCGTGTGGCCCGCGTGCTGGGCGCGTGTGCGCGTGCACGACCGGGCCGGGCCGGCCGGGAAGGAGGAGTTATGTAGATTACGGGTGAACGTCCTGGAGGCGCGGGAGGCGGCGGGCGAAGCCGGCGAGGGAGCAGGGGCGGCGAGGCCCTTCCCGCGGGAGCAGAGCGGCGGGGCGGCGGGCGGCGGGGGCGGAGGACGCGCGGGCGGGAGGCGGCGGCGGCGGCTAAGGCTAAGGCTAAGGCTGCGACTCGACTCGGAGCGAACCGCGGTGAACTTGGGCGCCGCGATCGGGGACGGAGCCGGAGCCAGAGCCGCGAGAGCGCGAGCCACTGCGCCCGACCCGCGCCGCCGCTCCTTGGGCTGCGAGCTCGGCCCCGCCCGCCGCCGGCCGCGGGGACCTGCGGGCTCCGAGCCCCGGACCTCTCCGGAGCCAGCGCGCGAGGGAGGGCAGGGAGCCGGAGAGGACCGAGGGAGCTTCGCCCATCTCTGAGGCGCGGTTCACTATGATCGTACTCGCTCTCGGCACTGGAAGACGGTTGGATTTCGTGCATCACTCGGGGCTGTTCCTCCTGCAAACCTTGCTTTGGATTGTGTGCGCTACAGTCTGCGGAGCGGAGCCCTATTTCAATGTGGAGGTAAGAGCCAGAGGCTCCGTCCTCTCCCGGCCGCCGGCTGCTGCTCCGCATCCCGGGCTCAGCGCATTGTTTCTCCCGCAGCCGCCGAGACCGGTCTGAGTTTCCGTCCTCGGTGATGGATGCGGGGACCCGTTATCCCCGCAGCACAAAGCGCGGCCGGTCCACGCTGTCGCCGGGGAGGAGGCGAAGCCCTGGTGTGGAGACGTGCGGCTCAGGCTCAGGGAGGCAGCCCGGGTTCAGGCTGCAGGAACCGCTCTGGGAGGCAGAACTGACTGCCTGGCATCACGAGCTGCCTCGGTATTGTTCCTGCAATCTTTCTCCCGGTAGTTCGTGCCTAACAAAGGAGGCGAAAAGCAAAGAATCGAGGGGAGAGCGTGGGAATACTTGACGGGTTTAATAACGTTACTTCGTCATAAAGCACTTGAGCAAGCAGTCTTTTTCTCATTTAGACATAACTTCATGTGCAGAAACTAGATCTGGCTGCTCAGGGGACGTGAAATCCATCTCTTTTGAAGTGTCTTCCCTCCCCCTCCCCCGCCACTTGAAAATAAACGTGGCCCCATGGAATAATCGTGGGGTGTGTTTTTCATTCCATTTCACACTCTCACGGCCATACTGAGAGGGCAGAGGGCTCGCGGTGTCATTTGTTTTACTGTGATAGCTTTGGGAGCAGACAGCACGAAACAAAAGGGAACTTGAGGGTAAGGACTTGTCAGACCTTTGCTAAAGTCCTCTTCCTGTCCTCAGCTCAGCACGACAGTCAGCGATGTGCAGGAGATCAGGGCGAGTGGGAGCACACCTGGGCTGTGACACAAGTGACACGTAGGGCGGGATGCAAAGACAGGGTCTCACCGAAATCACCCCTCTTGATGGAAAGATCTCATGTCTTCTGATTTCTCAAAACGGTGATTAAATCTCTTAGGGATAAGGTGACTTTTTCGCGCACTGTTGATAGGATAAAGCTTCCTGTCATTTTGTTGGAAGCTTGTGTTAACACAATAGCAGGACCTGTTGCACAGCATTTGAACATGCTTCATGGAACTGATTTATATACAACGTGTGCGTAATAAATGCCATGTGTGGAGACACAGTCCGAATATAACTGTGTTTATGTAAACTGCTCTTAGGATTCCTGTAATAAGTGATGGTACAGAAACAAAGTCTTTGGAAAAGTAAGAGTCACTGTCAAAGTTTGCAGGTGTAAAGTACAGCTGTGTTGCATGAACACCCCAGTTGGAAAACGGAAATAGTTTCAAATGTCTTGGAAAAGACATTTTGTTTTTCTCCATAAAAAAGAGAAGTGGAAAAGGGCTGGAAGTCCAGACTTTTTTTTTTTAATGGCAAATTTGAACTTTTGGAATTCTATACCACAGATGGATTTTTGTACCTAACATTTAAATCAAGAGATAATTTAACGTGGAAATGAAATAATTAGTTCATAGGCTGCAAGAATGAAAATGGCAAGCTGTTATTTAGACTGATATAAACAGAAGGGTCTACTGCTTCAGACTGGTGGTGGTGGAGATGTCGGTGAAGTGGCCATAGGGGGTTGTTAGAAGGAAGCGTCAGGAAGTGTCCTGCTTACTATGGAAGGAAGGCGGAGTGTGAGCTGATGGCTCCCTGCTTTGAGGGAGCCTCTCATTTGCTTTCCAAGATTGGAAGGACTTTAGTGTTTTGATGATTGTTAGGTTTCTTGATGAGGTTAAACATCAATTAGAATTTCTTTCCATTTGCCTCCTTATACAGTTCAATCAAGTGTTATACAAGAAAAAGTTACTATTACTAAACATGATTCGATTTTGAATTCCAGTGGTCTCTTTCTTCCAGATATGCATGAGAAAGTGATTCTTCACAGGGAAGAGTTATTTTCAGTTCTTCCATTCGTATTTATTGTACCATGCAAAGATGCAAAGTAACAGATAAATTTCCTATGCCCTCTGAGACCTCCAAAAGCTTACTTGATACAAAGGGAGTTTTCTAAGTATTTGTAAGAGATTACATTTTGTGATTTGAATTATTCCTAAATAGATTTTTTTAAACTCTTGAGCACTTCCTTGGTTGGATGTATCAGTTTCATTATGTGTAACCTCTATTTTTATGAGTCACATATAAAATCAAACTGCTAGTAAATCAAAATATTGTAGAGCATACAGTGACAGGATGTTTTCTCACATACATTTCCCCCTGGTTCACTTTTACGAGACATTTCTTTTTGGTAGGAAACACTAAAGGGAAGAATATTCCATTACTTTCTCTCCAGAAGAGGCGTTTATATTGTATTCCTCATCTTTCAACACAGAACACACACACCGAGAATGCTTTATTTGATTGATTCTCAAGGACAGTCTTAAAATAAACAGTAATGGTATCAATCATGCATGAAGCTCATATGCTCATGATTTTTTTTTTCTCGTAAGCACACCAAGTTATTCTAGTTGGAACAAAGATTCAGAGAGATGATTTTTACATAGACAACTGAGATTATAATGTTTTATTCATCACTCACCAATTTGTGGTCCCTCTGTACTTTTCATCTCTATAATTGAAAGTTTAAAAACTTGTATATTTTTTTCCCCTGGAATGGTTTTAGGGTACAAGAATTCCTGTTAATTCTTTAAATTTTAAGGTAATAAACATTTAGAAATTTCTTATCTGAGTAGGAACATGTCTTGATATGCTTATAAAAACTTCTTAAAAAGAAAAGAAAGCCTTGGGTTTTATTTTTGTTTTTTTAAGGCAAAGGGAAACATTCCTTCCAACAATCCAGGGTAAGATATTATCAAGAGTAGTACTATGAAAGACAGTCAGTATACTTATGTACCTGCATTTTAGGCGGAACATTCTTTAAATGTTAGATTTCAGTGTATACATGGCTAATATAAACCACTAGATGGTTTTTGGGAGTCTTTGAGTATGTAATAATTAGCATGATGTAAAAGAGTTACTTGGCCAATATTAAGTCAAAAACCCCTCCCATTGGAAAGCAGATTGATTCGGATTTGGTCATTGGTCAGAAGCATTTAAATTATTAACCAAGAATTATGATTTGATCTCTAGTAAAAGTCATTTCAGTCTTCAAAAATTATCTCACACCAGAGATTTTAATGATTCTGGGGATCTTTTTTGGGGGAGTATGCTACAAATGCTTATATAATTTGAGATGTAATGCAGTTCCTAATAGTCATAACTCATTAACTTTGCTAGTTGGTCAAATTTTAAGTGTCAGAGCAATGTATTCCGTATTGACTTGTACACAGCACATATTTACAGGAAGAAAAACAATTTAAAACTAGTTTCATGAATCATTGTTAACATGGAAATTCCAAATGATGCATATATCAAAGCTGAAGAAAATGATACACATCTTTGACAGAATAATCTTGCTGCAGCAGTTTTTTTTTTAATTCCTAAAACAAAAATGAGATTCTAGATTCCAAATGAATCTTTTATGAAAAATATTTTGAATTGTAAGTATAACCATTTTCTAATATTTTCTTTCCTTTTTCCCTAATGTTTTCCTGGAACATATTTATATAACTGACTTAGGATTTGTTCATTTTGTCTGACTTGTCTAAATCTACCTGAAAGTCAAAGTTTGGGGTGACTTTGTATGATATATAAACTTGAAAATGATCATGAGACATTGCAAGGAATTACAGATTCTTAAATGTCCTGTATTGAGACACTTGAGTTCTTTATCATTTTGTCTCTATGTATGTAAATATTGAAAATACATTATTTTATTGGCTTATGGAAAGATGGCCAGAGCATACCTTCCAGAGTCAGGGACATTTCTGACTGCATACCACATTTTCCACTGTAGCACTTTATGACTGATCACAATAGGTCCTGTGTGACTCATTCATAAAGGTTTTTGGCTGCTGCAAGATTGCGGGCAGATCTCAGATATATTGACCATTTAAAAATACCCATTAGGCCCCCAAACAATAACAAGAATACCAGAAGACTAGCCAGTGCTGAAGCTTTCCATCTTGTCCTGTGTGTCCCACCTGGGCTATGCCTGTCTCTGCTCAGAGGTGCCAAGATAAGTTTTGCCCAAATCTAGAGTTACTCAGGAAACCCTTCAGTTATTGTTCAGGAAAATAATGATGAAACACACATATTCTGGAACTAGAGGACCTGGGTTCTAATCCATCCCTTTCAGTTGTGAGTGAGTCTGTGTGAGATGGACGTACAAACAGTATTGGCCCTGTCAGGTTATTTTGATAGTGGAATGAATAATATTTACATATGCATATATATTGTATATGCATACACCACATTTATATAACTGGGAACATGTATTTACATAATGAAAGACTCAGTACTTTTTGATGTCATTATTAATTGAAAATAAATTGTGATACAAATGTAATTGGTGCGATAACATTTAATTACATAAAAATCCATGAGGTTAAGACATAACAGTTGCATTAGAAATATTTGTTTTAATACCTTTTCTATTTTTTAAAAAATGTGATGTACTAGAAATCAATCAGGCTAACATCAGTACATTTTCTTCCTGTGGATTTTCTTAGACAGTTCAGTTCAGGAATGTGATTTTCACATTTTGTCTTGTCATCTGTTACTATCATAGAATGTCAAGTTCAGCTCAGACCTTCTATTGCAAGGCTAAGTTCACTGAAATCTGTTCATCTTTTCTAATACCATAGAAAATAAATAGACCTTTATGACTCAGTAGACTTTTAAAATTTTAATTGGCTCAATTCCAAGCACTTCCTCCCATAGTAGGTGGTAGAATTCAAAGTATAACTCAGGCCAGCTCTATGTTACACTCCAAATTTAGAACATATTTCCTTTTATTTATAGAAAAATAATATGAATGGGCAGAAAACTAATATTTTCTACAATGAAAAATAGTTTTCTAGAGCCATGTGCACATAACCTTGATAATGGCAAGATATCTAGCAATATAGTAAAGGACATAGACTTTAACTCTGGATTTCTACCAATACAGTTTTGAACTTGAAAAATTTTTAATGCCTTTATCTGAAAAGATGAGTATTGAACTAAACTTTCAATAAGGCCATTTCCAAATGTGAAATGTAGTTAAGACTCTAGGCCTTAGGTAGGGTGGGGGTTACACACACTTATGTTCTAAATTTGAGGACAATTTAGATCACAAAGGTAAATACTTCACATCTTCCATGAAAGGAATGTCATGAAGAAATTCAGAATATATAACTTACATCTAACATTTGTTTCCATTTGTAGTGACAAAGGATATTTCATTTTGAAAATAATCCTAACTTTCTATTGAATAGTAAAAGCTCTGATAGCAAATGGTATGGAAATTTAAATTCAATTTTGGCTATGGTAACAAACTTTAAAAGTTTCATGCTAAAAACATGGCTTAATGTTATTTTGAAAAATATGTATCATCTACAAGTGATATCTCTTAAAAAGGCAAATTGGAATGCATCCAAAATTTGAGTTTTAGCTCTTTTTTTTAAATGAAAGGATGGTGACTTCAGGCTCACGTTTATCTGTCTTTCTATATTAATATACATATTACTTGTGGTGAAATAGTATATACACAATTTGCTTATTGTGTGACATAGTTTTGTTATTTTTTTGAGGATTGTTTTTGTTCTGACCACATATTTGATATTCAATGTGGAAAAATTTGACTTCGTTTATTTTATAAAATATGCAGCTCATGTGAAGAACCAAAATTTCACACTAAAAATTATAAATACTAAATAATATTACATCTTCATCCAAGTTTCTTTTGCTTTCTTTTCCTTCAAAAAGTTATTCATAGGCTTTGTAGTTTTTATGAAACCATATGTAATTATTGCTTCTGGTCATATAGTATACTCTACATGGATATCTTTTCCTTGGCATTTCATCACGACTACTTGGCATTATGAATCTTTGAATTAGTCGGATATCTAGATGTGCTACATAACAGACATTTACCTAGAAGAAAAAATAGTCTTCCCTATCATCCCCTGACCTTTGATTAAGTGACCTCTGGATGTAGTATATAAAAAGAGGATAGAGGGAGCTGTTGAGCTGTTCATTAGGACTCCAGTGGCCTTAGAGAACTTGGTTTAAAATCAAGGATGCTACATGCAGTCAGATGTCTTGAAATGACTCAGAGCCAATCATCAGAGATTTTGGGAGAAATCAGTGCGCACATCATTCATGATTTAAGATGTAAGCTGGGTTTACTGAAAGGCACCTGTCATCAGTGACTGCATATTTGATGAACTAAGAAGGAAATGAGCATTTACTGGGATGGGGGGTTCGAGCATGACAGTATGGCAAAGAGTGTTGTGATGCATGGCTGCTTTATAGTTCTCTTGTTTATATGTATAGAATGCATCAGAAATTATACCTCATAGTCCCTGCAGTGGTGTTCCCATGTAACATAAAATGACTAAAGAAATAATAGTAATCTTACAGATTAGAGGTAGAAGATTTGACTTGATAATGACTTTTAGACAATGTGCAGCAAAAGTCTAATCTTATGTTTTATTTTATTTACTGATTTTGGGGTTTTTTGAGACAAAGTCTTGCTTTGCGCAGTACAGAATTGCCCTGAACTCACTATGTTGCCCCGGCTGCCCTCAGACTCACAGCGATCCCCCTGCCTCAGCTTCCTGGATGCTTAGATTACAGTTGTCTGCCACCATGTATGGAAATAGTCCCTAATTTTAAAACCTCATGGAAGCAAGATTTTTGTTGTTGTTGTTATTTTTTAAGATAGTATTGAATGACTATTTTCCAAAGACAGCAGGTTTTAGAATACAGTTTTCACCTAGTTATCTAAAAATGTATGCAATAAAGTGTATAAAAGTGTGAAACAATGTGATTTATTTGGAGACAGGGTTTTTTCAAATTGAACCAATTATTCTATGGTGCAAGCATGCACACACGTGTGTGTGTGTGTGTGTGTGTGTGTGTGTGTGTGTGTGTGTGTGTGTAAGGTTATCATATAATGGAAGAAGAAAAGACCAAAACAATATTGCTAGTGTGTTGGGAACCACCTTGTTTGGGAATTGCAAGGTCAAAATTGACCAGGACTTCCTGCCTGCAAAGGACTTTGCACTTGACTCTTGTTTTCATCTCTGGTAACAACAGGGACTCAATGGTCCCACATGCTGTGATGCTTCAGGGTAGAACAACACCGGATCTCCCCCTTCTCAAGGACTATTGCTGACACCTGCCTTGCCCCGAGGAATCCTAATCTACATAACTTCTCTAGGACTATTGTTGGTGTGGCCCTGCCTTTCTGGGTATTTTGGAATGTAGATAATAAAAGGTGTGGTAGGCTGGGATCCGGGGCCCTTGCTGCCCAGAGTAGCATGGATCAGACCCAAGCTTAGTTTTCTCTAAGTCTCATTTCTGCCTAAGTATTAATTATTTCGCCGTGTGCCCTGAACTCACAGGAGACTAGAACTTAATGCAAAAGTTCTAGTTATGTTCCCTTCCCCTGTTTACTACACTAGTGGGTTAGGACATGCCAGCTTTTAAATAAGATATTATGTTCTACTCACAATAGTCATTCAAACTTAAGTTTTTTTGTAGTCCAGTCAGTTAAGTGAGATATGGATAAATGAAATATAAGCAGTGTCCCCACAGATAGATGTTCTCAGGAGAGGTAGTTATTAAAGTGGTGTGTTCAAATGATCCATTGCACCTGAATAAACCACTCACATAAATGGAGTTTCACAGTATTTGTTTAGCCACATGTAAAGGAAGATGGAATGAACCATCCTATTGAGGAGGAGCTGAGTGCTTCTGTGAAATTCATTTCATGTCCTCACATGACATGCACCTGGTTGACCTAATGAAGGACAGGCAGGTGGCTCCACATGGGGCTGATGTCCAAAGAGGACTTCAGGGTCATTTTTCCAGGAGAATTTTTTTGCAGTTGTATCCCTACTATGTGCTGCTGGGTCCCTCTGCTTTACAGTGACTACATATTTGTAATTGATTTTGATTTTGCCATCTCCTCATTCATTCCTAACCTCTACAGAATTTCCAGGCTGTTTCTTCCCAAGACCCTTCTTGTCTCTGCTCATTGAAGTCTTGAGAGGCCCACATTCAAGTGCAGAATCCTTGGCTTAGAAGCTGATACAGTAGAACAGATGTGAGGGACTGACAGACACATACAGTGTGTACTCAGGGGTTTGCAGGAAATTGAGAACTTACTTAGAAAGTCAAGAGCACTGATGGTTATGGGTAAAATCTCTTTTGGAGGCTTGAGTATTTCTAGTATTGCAGCGACTTTACTCATATAATTTACTGTATGTAGGATATATTCAGTGTAGTTGTTTGGAGTATGAGATGTTGAAGAAGATTGCTTAAGTAGCCTATGTCCTGGTTTGATGATTTATGTGAACAGTATGTGGTCTGCACAGGTTTTGTAATAATGACATTGAGACCACAGCACGTGGTCTCCTTCCTCAGTAAGAACGGGCAGAAGTTTCAGCTCCCTCAGCCCCCCTGGCGACCAGCAGCATAGGAACAGCAGAAGTCTGACCTTCCACTCTAACAAGCATGTCCAGATCACCAGTAAAATGGAGATGCTGGAAATTTATCGTTTGGCCTTCTGTTAATTATGATAAAAACAATGTTATTCAGAGGTTGGTGAACACTTGCTATTTTCCCAGTGATATCCTCAGTGTTCCCACATGGATGGAGATCACTTTTAATTCTCAGTGTGATCCTGTGAATTACTGCAGTGAGCTGTGCATGGATGAAGTGACCTGCCCGGCCATGCTGTTGCGGTGTGTCGGTGTGGAGTTCTTGTGACTCAGACCAGGCTGAACATGGAGTTCAGGCCCCTAACCAAGTCAGTATGGGTGAGAATTCATTTCTGGAGCATCAGTCAGCATAGTATGGCCCATTTCTGCTCCTAACACTTTTTGTATTCCAAACTGAAAAGAAGTAATCACTAAGCATTCTGACATTTTGGACTTATCTTCAGTAAAGGTTCTTAATTCTGGGGTCAATCCAAATAGATTGCTGTTAATTTGACTGGTTAATTTAAGTTTGCTGATGGGTGATCATTGCAGTTTTACTGTTTGAAGTCTTTTATGATTTTTTACATTATTAGAATATTAATAGCTTGTGTCTGGAGTAATCTGAAGTCATACAAAATATTAGATCAGATATAGTATTTCATTCCTCAACTGCTTGCCATTATGCAGCTTACCATTAAAAATGATTTTCAAAGGTTGAAAAAGATTTGATTAGTTTTTAAAATGGGACTTATGTAACATACAGTAGAAATAAGTGTAGGAATGTAGTGGTCCAGTGTCCATTTGGAGATGTGTATGTATATGACTGCGGGTTGGTATTTTTCATAATTTCTGGCATCTGCTATTTTTGTATTTTGCTCTGGCTGGGTAAAAGCTATAAGGGAACGGATTTACTTTATTACTTTAAAATAAATTATTTAGTTATATTATAAAGGGATCTTTCTCACAAGTAAATCCAGTGCCTCAAAAACTTACTGACTCCCTCCTTTCTGGCAATGGGCCTGATAACTGGTATTATTGCCTTAGCTATGAAGAGAAAGGGAACTCCGACTTGGTGGTTGACCAGTGCGTATAAAAAAACATCTTCAGACTTTAAGATTGCTGCTGTACGTTGCTTTCTGGATTCATAATTTATTCATTAATCTTTCAAGTGAAGATTGTTTCTAAGCCAACTTGCAAAAGTAGAGTCGAGCTGATTTTAGAAAATTTCTCAACCTTGCATATTTATCCAGCGACTCCTCACTTCCTTACTTACACCAAAATGGTTGTGTGTAAGAGCTTGAGAGACCAGGCTTTCATCAAGTCACAAGCTCTGAGACCTGTTGGACTTCATGCCTCGGCATAGTGGAATACACAAGGTAATACCCAATTCAAGGGTTGTAAGATTAAAGAGTAAGGAGGCAATGATGAAGTAACAGCTTCCTGATTTATCCTCTCATCCTGAAATTGTAAAAGTTCAGACAAAGTATATGAGAGACTGATTTTGAAATTACCAGATATTGGGTGGAAAATGAGTCATCTTTTAAATACAAGAGACAAATGAGACGGCCCTGAACTCTCACTATGTAGCCCTGGCTAGCCTCGGACTAATAGCAATCCTCCTGCCTCTGTCTTCTGAGTTTTAGGGTTACAGGTGTGAGCCACCATGCCCAGCATTGTAGTATGTGCTACCAGGGGTTGAACTCAGAACCTTGTGCTTGCCAGGCAAATGCCAGAACTACTGAGCTAAATCCCTGGCCCGCCACTTGTAAATTTTATAATCATTATACCCAGAAGGTAGAACCCAAGCTTAAAACCACACCACCTGGCTGAGTAAAAGAAAGGAGCTTGGAGATTGGAAAAACTGAAGTGGTGAAAGTTCAAAGATTAGGACACTGGAGAGAGAAACTCGAGAGCCTCACAAGTTCCCTGAGTATGGAGTTGGGACCTGCCATGCCCTGCTGTAAGTGCCGTGATTCTGGGGACTGGAAACAATCAGGCAAGAGGACAAGAGGGCATAATGCTATTTGCTCGATCATGGGCTGGTAAGAGTACCTGCTGCCCCACTCCCCCACTCAGACTGAAAACTCTGATATTCCTGAGAACATCAAGTACAGGACTCAAATGATTCTTGTTTCAAGAATGAGAAATAATTAGTTCTGGGCTGAATATTTTTGTGATTGTGCTTAACAGAACTAAAAGACAGATCAGAAAGGATCAAATTGTTGCTAAGTGACTTACTTGATTCCTTTCCACAACAAAGCTCAGAAATCATGTTTGGAATGTCAATATAGCCAGCACCCACCCAGCAAGGTAAAATGGATAAATGTCCAGTATCCCGTAAAAAACCACTAAGCATAAGAAGCAAAGTAACACTACCTGTAATGAGAAGACAATTACAAAAATGACATACATGTTAAGATTAACAAAGATATTAAAGCACTTATTCTAACAGTGTTCTTTATGTCCAAAAATTGACACATGGAAAATAGTTTTAAAAGATCTCAGCTTTAACTTCCAGGCATTAGGGCTATAATGCCTGGGATGAAAAGTAAACCTGAACTTCACAGCAGATTAGATGTTATTGAAGGGAAAAATAGTGAACTTGAAGTCATCGCAATAGATACGGCCTAGAGTGAAGCATGGAGAAAAATTTACAGGTGAGCAAAATGGCAGTGAGGGAGGATAACTGATGACCCATAAGTGTGGGTCCCTTAAGGGGCAAAGGCGGAAAGAACAATACTTTCCTTAATTGGATAGAAATTTTGCAGAATCATGCGTCCAAGAAACTCAATCCTGAGCGCAAAACAGAAGAAAACTAACCAACAAATAAATTAATAAATTGGTCAAGTGAGTGCTGAAAAGAAGAGTCTTAAAATGCAAGAGATTTTAAGACTTTAATATTGACTTTTAGTTGACTCACATATATGTACGATTATAACACTCTGGGAGGCTGAGGCAGGTGAATCACAAGTTTAAGTCAAGCCTAGTCAATGTAATGATTTAGCGACTGATTTTATTTTCAAAACGATAGAAGGCTGGGGATGTATCTTAGTGAAGGCCCTCGCTTTATTCTCCACTATCCAAAGACAAAGACAGAATGAGAGGCGTAGAGGAGGGAAGGTTGGGAGGGAGAAAGAGACAGAAGACTTACAGAGAAGAACAAAAATGATAAAACATTTGTGTGAGATCTAGTATCTTCAAAATAACGTAAAAGGAAAATATCATCTTAGAGTTATTAGTAAAAATATCTTGCAAATGCTAACAAATACTAAGGTAAAATATGAAGCTTTTTAGACATAAAAACCAAATACTTTCTTCTTAGCACACCAGCATTTTATAAGAGTATTAAAATATTGGGCTGTGGATGTAGCTCAGTGGCATCATGCCTGTCTGGCAAGTGCAAAGCCCTGACTTTGATTTCACTACCCAAAAAACAAAAATAAAATAAAATAAAACATTAACTTCAAATAATCAAGAGTGGCTCATGTTTATTTTAATAGTCAATGATCCACTAATAAGTTATTTGTATTTTTTCTCATTTTTTCTCACCATTTCCTTTGCATTTTATCAGTATTTTTGATATATGTGGTGTTTTTTATCTTCATTTACCAGTATCTGTTTATTTTGATGTGACATTAAAGATACCATAAAATTGGTTGTTATTTTCTAAACACATAATAAAACATGTACAGAAATTATAACAACAGAATAAACTTGTTTTAGTTCAATGTCTTCAGTGGTAATTGTGACTATTAATGAACAGTGATTTCTCCCAAGCCCATTTCCAGGAAAGACAAAAACTATTTTATTTGTATTTCATTAAAAGTCTTAATTCATTCAGTCTTTCTCTTTGGTACATAGGAGAAAAAAAGTTGGTAGTCTGTCAACTGCTGCATCTCAGTGTGTAAAACTCTGAGTGAAGCATCATATAATATTTGAATTTCTTTTAATAAACTTAATAAAATTAGATCATGCTTTGTGTTCTACCACACACAGTAAAGAGGAGCCCTAAAGTGCTGATTCCGGACATGTTCATGAGCTGGTAGACCTTTTCTTTGGAACACCTCTGTGTCAGTGAGGGATAGGGTGAGAACATGGACAGCCAGGCTTTCTCCAGAATTCACTGACACGTGCACTGTCTAGATGCCATCTGCCTAGGAGGAGAAGAAATACAGCCTCTCCACAGTAAACAGCTGATTAGTCACTCTCACATTTTACAGAAAAAAGGAGACCTGTTCCATAGCTTTGTATCGGGAGTAGCAAAATATACTGAACCTATTCAGTGAGAGCAGACATCTGCCCCAAGGTTGCCATATCAATTTTAAAAATTACATTTTTTTAAATTAGTGCAACAGCTTACAGAAATTTTGTACACACACACGCACACGCACATACGCACGAGCACACACACACACACACACACACACACTCCTCTCTCCTATGATTCTGTCTTCTCCTTCGTCCCTGTGTTCCTTTTTTCCTCCATTCCTTCCCAGGGAAATGTGTTTATGTTCCTTTCTATGCCTTTTTAATGTAACAATTTGGAGAATTACTATTTGTATGGTAACTTACATTTTGTATGGTAACATATTTAATCATAGCCTTATTGTGGGAGAAATAAATTGTTTTCAGAATTGTTTCTATTATAAAATACAGTACAGTGTGCATACTTCTGTATGTGTGTTTGTTTAACAAAATTTCTGAAATTGAGGTTGCTGTATTAATAGCTGTATTTATAATTTTGGTAAATTCTACCAAATTGATACCTCAATATAGCATTACTTAGCAAATTTTCTTGAGATGCTCGATTCTACACATATTTCTTAAGTCTTTTTATATTTTTCCTAATCTGGTGGATGAAAATTAAATTTTTAAATCCATTTAAAGTAATATTAATATTGGCCATTTTTCTTGTTGTAGGCCATTTGTGTTTTCTTCTATGAACCTCCTCCTGCCATTCTTGATTTTGTTTCTTCTTTCTTAACATATTGTTAACATATTCTTAACTCTATTGTTATTAAGAAATATGTTTTGATTTTATTATTATATTTTTCAGATTCATTCTTTGTGACTTGTAGTTTCATATTATGTCTCAAGGCAACAGCAGTTCAAAAGTTAAAAAGATTACTACATTCTGTTTTTCTTTTCTCTACAAAAACTTTTGATCTACATAAAACTTTTTAATATAAATCATACAATTTTTGGAATCTAATTTTGTGCGAACTCTTACACTGGTGTTTTCAACAACATATATTGAATAATATATCTTTCTTCTGTATTGCGTAGGTTTTGTTAAGAAGAACCACCTACAAGTTCAGTAGCATAGAACAGGGGCCACACTGGATTTCCCCTGGATCCAGGGGAGGTTCGGTGACCTTGACTTTGTGTGGGTTCACGAGGCCAGTGCTGCTGCATGCATCTGTCTCACGTGTGGTGGGAACCAGTGCCGAAGTGGGGCGCGTTCCTTTGATGATGACCACAGCCCCAGGGAGTCATAGCCACGTGTGAGTCTTAATGTAACCAGCACATGGTCTCTTTAGCCACATCACTGGGCCTGTGTGAGGGGCTGGTCTGCACACCTGGCCTGTGATGAGGTCAAAGCGGGGAGAACGAAGCATCGGGTCCAGTGATTCATTTTGTGCTGCCCTCACTCATTTCATGGCTACACTAATCTCATCCTAATTTCCACATGTGCTTCACAGACTACTTCTGGATACAGTCTGTCCACAGATTTATTGAAGTGTTTCTGGGAAAAGTCCGAGCCGTTCTGCTTATTTCCTTCAGAGGAAATTCATTTGTGCACTGTCCTGCAAGAAAGGCATTCGGTGTCGTGTTGTCACTTTTCAGAATGACAACTTTTGCTGTATTTATCAGCTTTTATATATTTTGATATATATGATGAAATATCTGATGAAAAGCTATAGATTTTATCAATTGAAGTGAACTTTTGTAGACACCTTACTGATCATCATGTTGTTTCCCATAATCCTTTGGTAGATTCTCTTCAACAGAATGTCAGAAGGCTATATATAATATAATTTCATTGCCTTTCATTTTTCTGTAATTCGTTCTTTTAAACAATTTAATTTTCTGGTTTTTTCCAGAGTAGTGCTAACTAGTTATTGTGCCACCAGGCTTAATTGTCTTTATTCTGACATTTAAGGAAATGAAGACCCACTTGTTTTCAATTGTCAATCATTAACCCTATGAAGAATTAAAATCCTAGTCATTTTTTCTGGGATAATTACTTCTGGAATCTTCGTAGATTGCCTTTAGATTAAGTTTGATAGTGAGAGAGTGGGGTTGTAGCTCACTGTAGACTTCTTTTGCATGCATAAAATCCTAAGCTCAAAATCAACAGAATAAAATGAAAAAAAAAAAAAAAAGGAAAGATTAACACTCAGCAAATAGCATGAGCAGTATCATAAGAAGTTGAAATTTGACATTATATCCTCTGTTTTCTGTACATATAATTTTTTTTCTTTTAAAATGTCTTTGAAGTTTCAAAAAAAAGGGTAAAATTGTTGTGAATGAAACAACTTAGAGATGGTTAGATTATCATTTTTTGAGATAGGGTCTCACTTTGTTGTTCATGCTAACCTTGAACTCGCTATGTAGCCCAGGCTAGCCTGGAACTCACAGCAATCCTCCTGCCTCTGCCTCTTGAGTGCTGGGATTACAGGTGGGACTCACCACGCCCAGTACTGTGGTATGTGGTTGCCAGGGATTGAACTCTGGACCTTGCACTTGCCAAGCAAATGCTAGAACCATTGAGCTAAATCCCCAGCCCCAGATAATTTTTTTTCATAGAAAATTGTGCATTTTATTCAGGATTTTCATTCAAAGCTTCGTTTTATGGCCACAAAAGCTAATTTGAACTACTTTTAACAGCAGAGAAAGTTGAATGGAAAATTCTAATGCATTGCAGGTTGAGAAGAGCAGATCAAACAAGGATGGAGCCTTGACTTGTACTTCAGCCCTGAGACCTTTGCTGACCTCTCTCCTGTCCTCACCTCTGTCTCCCCCTGGGGCCTGGCTTCAGTTCTTTGCTAGTCTCTGTCTTTTTCTGTGTGGTGTGAGTCTCCTAGGAGACTGCTATGTTTTCACTTCCTTACCTATCTGGAGGAAAATAATTTCTCTCAACCCTATGCATTTATTTCCAGGTATACATTAAAATTTTTTCATAAGGTTTGTGGTTACCCACTTTGGGGTCTCTGATTATTTCTGTAGCCTGTGGTAGTTTCTGAGGACTTTGAAGGGCAGCTCCTCCTATAGTCAGATAGTAGGGAGGAGGGAGTGTGGCTTCCTTCCTCGAGGTGAGAATGGATCTTAAACAGAACTTCAACAATAAATATGTAACACTGGTGATTTATTCTTATCGTTTTTTCTCCTTTTGATTTTCTCTCCTTCTGCCTTCCCCATAAGCATTTCCAACTATCCCACACGTGTATCCTACTTTGTTCCACCCTTTTTCTTTTCTGGTTTTCTCTTCCCTGTCATTTTCTCCTCAGTTTCTGAATGAGTCAGTATGAGAGGGTGCCTTGTACTTTCACATTGTTGGTTACTTGGTGATGGTTATCACAAGTGCAGGCACAAAGTGTCGGTGGCTCAGGAGGAAGTGGGGACAGTGTTTCATGCACAGATGATGTAACAAAGGGAAGAAATCAGACGCAGGGATGCAGAGCTCTCACTTAGTGCAACGGAGTCCCAAGAGGTTTGGGGTTGGGGTTAAGCAATAATTTTTTTACAGGTTATACTAAACGTTTTCTAGAGATTCAAAGTGAAATAACTTATCTCACTAGTGTTAGTGTTTTGCTGTCCTACTTACTGTCCATATTAGCACTTTCAATATAATGTATATTAAGTTGTTTTCCTTACTGAGAATTCTGGAGATCTGGTTATGGACATGGGTTGTCATGGCTTCATAAAACATTCATGGTAAAAACCAGAACAGAAAATGGGACTGTGGGTTCCAGGATTATTATAAGGAGTTATAAGAGCAAAATTGAAAAAAAAGAAAGAAAAGAAAGAAGGAAACAAAGCAAATAGAATAAAAATCTACCATTTTGATTATCATGTCAATGGTTCAGTTTCAGAAATTACCAATGTGATGTTACTGTCAGTGTGATTTTATTATCATTTGTATTCCTGCACTGTTGACAAAAATGTGTTTTGAAACAGTGGAGTTTTAGCCATTTGAATATTGATGTAGGAATTTATCAGTGTATTTCCTGAGAATCAATTTTGATGGAACAAACAGAGAGTGAATATTAGAAGATCATCTAATATCTTTTGAATTTAAACTGCCAAATTCAGTTTGCCTCAAGTAATTGTGTTGGATTTTTCTTTCTCTGTAGGAAAGATGTTTCTGTGATAGCATGATTCAGTCATCTCATTTCTAGACACTATTAAGTTACAGTATCTTTATTTAAATTTATGTACAGTGTTACAACTAAAAAGGTCTCTAACTTTGTACACATACTGTCAGATGTACACATGTCTATATGTTCATAAAGGAAAGATCAAAACACAGCATATGTGTGTGTGCACATAGTAAAGGAAAACTTTCTAAAATAAATTAGCCTATTTTTCTTTTTTTTTACATATCTTGGGTGTTTTGCCTTATTTTTTAAACTTCCTAGCAAGTAAGTTAGAGGGGTACTGAGAAGAGATAACCGCTTTTCACTTTCAGGGAAGAGTAGAGAAGATGAGACTCTGAAGCACAGCTTCAGGGTTCTTTGTCTTCAGGTTTTGCAGATAGACTTATTTCAGGTACAAAACAAAGCATAGTGGATGGGGCAGGGGACAAGAAGGAGGATGTAGCAAGAACAGCCTGGGACAGGACTTGCTGCCTTCACTGAACAGTAACCCTAGAGAATTAACATTGCCACAAAGAATATTTGCCTTTTTTTCTAGAGTTATTGGGTGAAGTCTTATGAGAGGTGACCCTAGTCTTTCAGGAAGATCTGTTTAAAATGAAGGAAGATAAATGATTCAATGAATTTCAGAGCAATAATGTAAAACAGCCATAAAGATTTAAGTGATACTTCTTTCTGTAACCTTTGAACTTCCTGTCTCTCCTTACCTCCAAACATGCACATAAAAATTATAAACTTCATGATTCTTCTTCTTGTTTTTTCCACATCTTTGTTCTGAGGTCATTTTTACATCTATGAACTATGACATTTCATCAGTGGAAAAGTTACTTGGATTTTATCCCCAGCCTTTCTTCAATGTCAGAAAAGTCTAAGGATTATTTTTCTCTTTCTGCTCTCTGTGTTTTCTCCTCCTCCTTGCTCAGCTTCCTGACTGATTATCATGTAGGCTTAATAATTATTAGATAATTAGATAATATTTTAATATAAAATATTTGAATCTTACAATTTAAGAGTAGGGTATAGTAGGATTTCCTGGAGAATAGGGTAACATATGTTTTTATCCTTATGTTTACAAATGTGGTCATTACTTCTAACAAGATATTGTCTACACTTCTCCAGAGATGTGATTTGCTTATGGTCCACATTTCTTTCACCTTTTCAGCATATGGTGACGTTTTCACATATGGTGGACCTATTTCCTTTAGAAGGGAGATCTAAGCATAAGCAATGTGGATATACACACTAGCTTCTGTCTAGTGTCCAAGGCACGAAAGATATGCATAAAGCCTTTTTGTGGGTTGTTAGTTTGGAAAGACAAGGAATGAGGAAGTGAAATTAGAATAGGAAATAAATGGACACAGTTCAGACATTTCTAATACAAGCTACCATGGTAGACTCCTTTATTTTTGTAGGAAGTTGAAAAGGAATAGCTTTGTGGATAGGAAGGACGTACATTTTCTCAGATGCAGTTGACTGAGCTGACTACATTTCTCTCCCTACTCCAGTCTTGAGACAGGAGTGCCTCCTCCCATCTGACGGTATCATTCTAAACCACATCCGACGGGCTCATGTGATGAAATTATGACAACCAAGGATCTTAAGTGGTAGCAGCTTTAGTAAATAACTGGATAATTTCAAAGCAGGAAGACAGAATGAGTTTCTCTGTGTCCTGTTTGATAAATGTGCCTATGGCTGTGAGTACTTTTGAAATACTTTTTGAGAGTGGAGATGAGGTAGATGATAGAAAATGGGATTTCAACATTTGTTTGGTTCTTGTCCTTTTGACTACCATTTCCAGGTGGGCTTCTCATAAAAAACAGAGAGATATCATGTTAGTGTTAAGGAAAGAATTTGGAATTTGGTGTACTTTCACTTTTTGGATAATAATGCATGAGGGAAATTGCAAAGAAAAGACATTCACCTTTCAGGGAGAAGATCAAGTATGGAAAACTGAAATAGTCTGAGTGCCACGTTCATCCTTCACACTGGGAATCTGCGTGTGTATTTCGTACATCCAGAGTTCCATGTGAATATATATGAATATGCAGCTTAGAGTTTAGATGGTCAAGACTGAACTCTGCACTGGACAAGCTCAACTGTATTCCTCGGTCCATTGTAACTTTCTTCAGTGGAAGGTTTTCTCTGGCTTATTTGTGCTCCCTTCTTACTGTGTAATCTTAACCAAATAAACTGGAAAAAAATATTTGGGAATTAGTCCTAAAGAAAGTGATAACAAATATAAAGTTAACAATGACTAAGACAATATTTAATAGTTTTTCTATAATTAAAATGCTTAGCTCAGTTGGAAATGGAGTAAAGTCGTGTTTTGCAGTTCAACTGGCTTCTCAGATTGTGTACTCTTATTGTACTATGTGTATGAGAAGTACCAAATCCTTAAAGAGCAACACAGAGCATGCTCATTACATCGGTTATAAATCAGTGTAAGTGACACCGAACTGGAGTGTTGTATTCGTACTTTTGTTCTGTGCAGTAGAGCAGTGGCTCTCACACTGCAGAAGAGCCACTCAGGGGAGGTTGTCTCAAGTGATGACCCCTGACTCATCCTTCGGAGTGTCTACTTCAGGAGGTCTGGCATATAAATCCAGAACCTGCATCTTGAAAATTGTCTTCCCTCCCCCTAGGTGATTTTAATGCTGCAATTACATTGATTATGTTGGGAAGCCCAGTTACAGAATTTCCTCAAGGAGTGTTATCTATGCAATTCCATGTGTTTTCCATTTCTTTCTTTAAATTGAATTCAGGTTTATTGGCCTGTAATTCTCTGGTTCGTCTCTTGTTCTACATGTAAATCTGGCAATTATAAGCAGTACATGTTCTACCTCCCACTCTGTACTGTGATACATAGATGCTGCTTTCTTATAACATTTTTGACATGCAGGGTTTGAAGGGCAGAGTGCAAGGAGAAATGTTATAGAGCTGTGATGACTTTTAAATGAATGTACTGAAAATGGCCTTGCGGCACTCTTTCTTCTATTTTCTTTGTGGTGACCTCTCTTCATTTCCTCACCTTCTCTCTGTACTCTCTAAGTCACCTTAAATAAGCACAGTTCTAATTTTAGTTCTAATTTTCACTCATCATTTTTTTCTAGCCTTTCAAACAAGGTTAGATCTTTGCTTTATATATAGGGGAGTCTCCTGAATTCATGTGTGTGCAGTAGTGCAACTCTTAAAGGTTGCAGTAAATTTCCTTTCTTCATTTGTTATCATCACGTGTTTCCTCCTTTGCCTTGAAATATAGACAGTGTTTATTGAGAATTTGCAAATATGCCAGATACTGTGCTGTTTAATGTATTACTTTGTGGTATTTTCAACTCTGGCATATGTAAGGTATTCCATATTGGTTATCTCCTGTCTAAAATGCTTGGGACCAGAAATGGTTCCAACTTTAGAGTTATGCAGATTCTTTTGGCATAGATTTTACTAGTGAAACATTCTTCCTCTGGAGATCTGAAAACAAAAATACTCCAAAATTCAACATTTTGGTGCATAGACATCTGGTTTTGGATTTCAGACCAGTTTGACTTTAGGATTTTCATATTAGGAATGCTTGATCTGTACTCACTCACAGATGAGGAAGTGGAGGCCGCAGAGAAGTTGAGAAACTTGCCCAACTAAAGTTCTGCAACTGAAACATGTGAACCCTGGGAATGAGTTCCATAGAGTGTAACCCCAGAACGCGCTGCTGAAGCCACTGCATGGCACTTAAAACCTCTGAGCTGGGGGGGAGTTTGCTGAGAATCAGCCCCATCATGATCCTAACTGGCAGCACTGAGGTCAGGAGAAAGTGGCCGCCCCAGCCCTGTAATTTCTTTCCTTTAGTGGCAAGTCCAGAGACGTCCTGAGCTTTGATGGGTGCCATCTTCAGAGAGGTCATGTCTGCGATTGATCTGAATGACTTTTACCGGCTTCATTTCAGTAACCACCAGGGACTCTTTCTGCTTTCAGAGACCTTATTTATTGTACAAAAGTTGTTTTGAGTTTACAGGGAGGACTTGTGCAGGGTTTCTCTTCCATATTCTTCCTTGACACTCTCTGCTGTCCTTCTTACATGAAGAGAAGCCAACGGTGGAAGTAGTTTTCATGTCCACTGCATTTCCTTAAACAGATTTCTCTGCCCAGTAACTCTGAGGTCATTGTCAGGCCTGGGTATACCCGTGGGACTTCAGAAACGTGTGTTCAGTGTTAAGTAAGTTAATCCTTTGAAGGAAATCACATTTTAGCCATTCAAATGAAAATACAACTATAAAAATAACACATTAAAATTTCACACTGAAAAAGCATATCTACTTTTTCTTTCTAATAAATATACTGGAGATTTATTTTCAATTTAAAATCATAATTTTACTGCCCCTTGTCATAGATTTCAAGTTATTTTGAAGGTGTCCTATTTTTAAAGAAAAATAGAAACAATTCTTTATTTAAGCATAGTATTTGTGGTTGAAGCTAGCATTTTAAACATTATGCACTTTGTCACAGTTATCTTTTAGAATTCTTGCAGATAGCATGGTATTTTTCATCTTTATAGACCAGCATAATGCCTGGAAAATAGTAGAAGCTAAAACAAGATTGTTGAATGAATGAATAATAAAGAGTGAAATTTGAGGTGGCAAAAATATTGGATTCTGACCTAATTCTTAGGTGTTCTATCCAGAGTAGCTGAAATTCATAATTGGAAATAATATTCAATTAGAATATATCATTATGAACTTTAATTAATGCATTCAAACCAAATATTATGCTTATATCTTTATTTGACTTTTTTGTTCTAATGCACCTATTATGGTTCTGTTTCATGTCTTGTTGGAGAAAAAATGGTATGAGCTCAGAAAAATAGCTATCACTCTAGATTCAGGAAAATATCACTCTGCATTTAAAATTTTGCCCTCGAAATGGGAGGCATCTGTGCTTCAGTTAGAATCTCTAAAGAAATTACTACACAATTTGCAGAATTACCTTGCCTCTTAAACCAACATGTGTTTTATGAAAGCATATTAAGAGTTGGAAAGCATGTCTGAACTCTTTTCAGAGAGCATCTTGTTTATTTGATTTCTACAACAATAATAAGAAAAAAGACGTTTGAAAATGCTGTTCTTTCATAGACTTAACTCCTTTGAAAAACTGGGGTAATTGCTCAAAAATACTTACTTGCTCTTTTAAAATATATGATTTTGTATTAAAGTTTATCCAAAAAGTCTATGAATGTAGAGTTTATTAGATGCTGTCCAACCTAGAGGTAGGTATCACCTTTCACTTTTCCTTTTTACCTTTTTCAATTTATTAAACTGGATTGCTGCTAATTACAGCAGCTTCCACTTGAAAATATTGGACATTGGTCAGTTGTTTATTTCTTTCCAAAGTTTTTGGAGAACTTGCACTGTGGATTCTAAACTAAGTAAGCAAATTATTTTTTAATAATGGAAAACTAGAACTTGCTTAGGAGAAAATGTCTATAGTAGAGGAGAATGCATTTAAAACCAGGCTTACAGACAGAAGCTGTCTATGCCGTTCATAACTGCTGGTGTCATCTCTGAGTTAGGATGAATCTCAAGATACCATCTCCCTTTATGCTGCAATTCCAAGTGTGCGCCACACTTTGTAGGGAATGCTTGTAAGAGGTAAGATTCCACTGGATGTTTCCTTGCTGTGGTGAAATGCCAGATTCTACCAAAAAAACTACAAATCAGTACCTGTGTGGGGAGGTGCACATGCATGCACACACACACACACACACACACACACACACACACACACACACACGAGTTTAGTCATCTGTTTATGCAGCCTGATGGATTTCAATTGTGGATACTAATATTTAAGAAGCTGAACCTAAGTCCATGTAGGCAGCCCAAAAATCTTATCATGTCTATGTATCGACAGATATGACGGTAAGTTTTTCCTGGTTAACAGAATGTTGAGATTTATAGTTTCTTTATAAAAAGTCAAATTAAAAATTCAGATATCTTCCTACACCACGTTTCAATACCATGTTTCTCAAATGACTACAAGAAAGCAGGACTGAAGCTTGGTCCAGCTTTGCAGTGTTGTAGCTCGTCTGTGTTCAGCCTGCTGTTTGTTTTTCATTCATTTTCATTCTTACCAAATTATGGTGTCTGCTAAGATATTTGACACGCAATGGGTTTTCACCAAAGATTGGTCAATAAGATGTGGAGCTGCGGGAATGGATTTTACAAGGAAAAGAGATTGAGCAAAGCTTCCACTGTCTTGGATTTAAATCTCAACTTCATTTGTACCATGTAATCTTGGACACATGGTCTAAACATTCTGAAGCTCAGTTTTGTTTTCTAATAAATAGAGTTACAGATTGTATAAATAATGGGCTACTTGTATCTATCCTAAAGTCTTGAAGAATAAGTGATATTTCAAAATATGGTGTATGTTCATTAAAAGTATTTTCTATATATTTTTGTTACTTATTCAAGTTTGAGGAACAGGCAGTATCCTCTCTTAAAAGTGATAGATTTAAGTTCTGAGAATTTGTTCTCATTATTTGCTTAGTTATAACTTTATTCATAAGAACAAACAATAGGTAATTACACTGGATGTTTTTATTCTAATAGATATTTTTAGTGGATAATAAGTTTGTTAGAGGCTTATGTGGTAGTTAAAAGCCAGTTTGTATCAACAATCACCAACTTCTAGATTTATCTCTGAAACAAAACAAAAACCCAGTGTAGGTTGTTTTGTGAAGGAACATAGCTAGGTCATTATCAGCTACATAAGTAGTGAAGACCAACACTCCAAAGAGAAAAGACTTAAAAAGTAGTTCCCAGAACTTAAGAGAAACAAAAAACAAAACAAAACTATTTTGTATGGATCTTTCGACTAAGTCTGTTTAAATCTACTTTAAGTAATCTGAGATGCACTCGGTATTGAGAATGATATAACAAAATTACGATGGGAAGTTGTCATTTCCCTTTAAAGGTCACATTCAGCTTTCACAGCTGGGTGTTCATTGGCACTTAGAGACAACCATAGTTGATACCAGGGGACTTGAGTGCCCTGAGGTCTGACTCTCAAAGAAATTCAAAATTTACTATCAGTTAATATTTAAAGTAGTGTAACTGTGTATTAATATAAAAATACAGTAAATTAAAAGTAAAGTTTGTTTCTATTAATTTTTGGTTTATAAATGTGATTTCATATTACATATTTGTAATTTCACCAAACCATTTATATGTGAAATTTGTGTTATGCATGATTTAAATAGTGTTTAGACATTTCTATATTTAGATTTTTATAAATAACAGTAAAGGAGGAACTGTGTGGTTATATGGGTGTAGGATTTAGATTATAACTTCATTTGCACAGTACAGCAGTGCAGCCCTTTCTATTAAGACATTAGAAAATGAACTTTCATTTCTTATAGATTTCCTTTATTTAGTCATATAATTTCTGCTAAGCATTTTGTATATGTTCCCTGATTTTTTTTTTTTTCATTTTAACTGTTTTCCAAACTTGCAGTTTAAGACCATAAGCCTGTATTACTTGAAGACTGACCTGTCTCTTTAGGCCAGTAATGAAGCCTGGTATGGAGGGCAGTGCCCACTTGAGCTCATGTGACCCCAGAGCTTTGCCTCAAGACTCAGACTCTGTGAGATCTTTGAGGCCAATTGGGCATTATAGATATGTGGATCCACATACGTGTGGATCAACTGATATGCAGTCAACCAATAACAAGTGCTCACAAGGCTGTGGGGAGAAAGGAACCCTTCTCCATTGTTGGTGGAACTATAAATTGATACAACCATATGGAAGTCAGTATGGGAATTCCTCAGAAAACTAAAAGTAGAAATTTAGTTTGACCCAGATATTCCTCTTCTAGCTATTTCCCCAAAAGAATTAAAGAAATACTGCAGCGATGTATGAGTACTCATGATAATAGCAGTGTAATTCATAAAAGCTAACTCTTTGAAACATCTTGTATGTCCATCAAAGGATGAATGGTTTAAAAAATATGATATCTAAAACAACAGAACTATCAGAAAAAAGGATAAATTTGAGACATTTGCAGGAAAATGGATTACCATGAGACAATAATATTAAATGAAGTAATTCAGACACACAAGCTTAAATATCCCATGATTTATTTTATACATAAAAGTATATATATTATGTTATATCAGATTATAGGAAAAGAGATAAAGAAAAGAAGATATCATAATCCACTACCAACTATATCCAAAAGTATACCTTGACCTAGTGCAACTGTCTTATATTTTAATATCCATTGGGCTTCTACTGTTTTTTTAATCTGTATATGAAAATTAACTTTATGAGATTTTACAAGATAAATTAGTCTGATGCTGAAAAATTAAAAGGGGTGTCGGGAGGGAAAAAAGAATGCAATTAAAATATATTATGTGCTGATTCCTTGCAGTGAATTTTATCATTATTACTGAAAACATGTAGTAATGCATGTAAATAAATAAATAGGGCTCAGAATATTTTATTTAAAAGGGATACAAAAATACAATATTTTCTCAGTTCATTTCCCCTATATTCTCAAGAGAGTTTGTAATCTCTCCATTAACTAAGTTAAAGCTTCTTATTCTGGGAACTAATGTAAAACAGAAATAAAAGTCAAAGCAGCTCAAAGGATTTTACTGAATCAAGTTACAAATATAATTTCTTGTTAAATGTTAATCTTTTAGTAAAGCAAGCAGTTCTTTTGGAGTCATTCTTGGTTAATTACTATTGAGTTGACTTTTCAGGTACTGTTTCAGGAGGCGGCGTCTGCTGTATAATGGAAGAAATAGATTTTGTGTCCAAGTGGATTTAAGTTAAACCTCCCTACAACACTACTTGTGCATGGTCTTCTGGAAACTTTAGTGTGTGTCCATGTCTTCATGAGGAAAACTAAGATCATCTTTCCTCTCACTGCTGCTAATGTGAGAATGAAAGAAAATGTTTATCAAGCTTCTGCTAACTACCACATTATCAAAAACTGGCAGTTTTTATTCACATTATAAAAATTACTATTGAAAATATAATTTGTTTCCATGTTCCTCCATCCTTCCTCTTTCTGTCAGTTTATACGATCATCTTGCAGCCCAAAAGATTACCAACACTTAGTCTCTAAAACCCTACAAGTTATCCTTGCTCAAGTTCCTTATTCTTATTTTTCAGCTTTTAATAATTTATGTATAGCAATTATGTTTGAGTCCACATTGAAGAGGCGTTTTAGTCTGTCATGACACCTGCCTGAGAAGGCATGCACCCCTTTCTCTTTCCACTCTAGGATCTTGAGTTTATTTTTTAACTTAGTAGAAAAGGGAATGAACAAAGACTGCTAGACAGAAGCTCAGAAATGATTTATAAGGAACAGACAGGATCTTTTTAGTTTTCCTCTCACTGTAGCTCCTTATGGTTGTAGACACAGTTTTTAGCCCAGAAGGAGAACTTTAATTTAATTGGGGCTTTAAAAAATTCTAACCACATCCATGGTAAAACATAGCCTTTCTTAAATTCCTGCTTCTCTTAAAAATTAAACTTAGTTTTGAGTGCATTTCAGATGCCAAAGATTTTTCTCATTAAAATGGGATAATCTCTTCAGTTCTTGAATATTTAGAGAATGTTTCCCTATTATGTTTATGCAAAAAGCTGGGATTAAAAATATGTGTAGTTGCGATTATAGTTACTTTGCTTATACTTTCCAGATGGTTACAGATTAAATAAAGTTTCATGATTTAGTGTTTCCTATTCTGGCTTTCTTTATTAATTAGGGATTACTATTTACATAGAGTATGAATTTAGACAGGAATTCTCATCCCTCCATTAAGCCTTAGTACATTCTAATGCCTACGAGAGAATTTTCCTTAATAATGAAGCAGAATATACTGAACTATTGCAAGACATAAATTTAATATATTTCTATAAGCTCATAAAATCCATGAAGTGGAAGTAATTTAGAGGTACAAAAACTATCCATCTATAGATTTCTGGTCAGAAGAAAAATCTAAGATTTTATAGCCCTTTTGTTTTCATTGTCTAGAGGAGAAAATTTCATTTTAAAGAGGTTATAGATTTTTTTCAAAAGCATTACCCATTTTAAAGTTTATAAATTTTAAAGGGAAATGTCTAACCTGACAAAGTTCTTTTTATTTTATCACACATAATTCAGGTACACAGAAACTTTTCTTTTTCTGTGTGTATCATAGGATGCCATAAACTGTTCTAAAATATAGAGGTTTCCATATATACATGGTCCTCTATTTGTAGATTTCAACTTTGCAGTTTTCTTACTGCCTGTAAATTATCTCAAAATCAGTTCTTCTGGTAATGACCATTAACCCTGTTATGTCAGCTTCTTTGGATAAAGAAACGCCTGGCTAATTAGGAGAGCCTGTGCCTGGGTATATTTGGGTTTGTCATGGAGGCGCGTCCTTGATTACTTTGTGGTCCCGCCCACTCCTCCATGACACTGTTGCTTGCTGGGTTACCCAGACATCATGGACTAAGAGGTTTTGCTGTGCCTATTAGTCTGCTGTGATATTTTGGCCTGGAAGTTTGCCAGTCATGAAGTGAATCTCCTGACACTGAGGTAAATTAAACCTTTGCACATACAGTCTGTGGGTATTGGATATTATTATGTCTCAGCATGTAGAAAGGTGGCTGATATAGAGGTGAAAAATGTGTGCCATCTGATATATTCTCTCTCTCTGTCTCCATCTCTGTGTCTCTCTGACTCTCTGTCTCTGTCTCTCTGTCTGTCTCTGTCTCTCTCTCTTTGTCTCTCTCTCTCTCTCTCTCTCTCTCTTTTTAGTTTTTTGAGACAGGGTCTCACTTTGTAGTTCAGGCTTGCCCCACACTTGCTGTGTGGCTAGCCTTGAACTCACAGCAATCCTGCCTCTGCCTCTGGAGTGCTGGGATTATATGAGCTACCACATCTGGCACTGCAGTTTGTGGCACTGATTGCTGGTGAGCATGAGTCACCACACCAATCATTATTGTATGTGGTTACCAGGGATCGAACTCGGGACTTGCACTTGCCAGGCAGCTGTTGGAACCACTGAGCTAAATCCCTGGCCCAGATATACACATTCTTAATTGTGTCAGTCAGCTTTCTATTACTATTTCCAACCCCTGAAATAATCAGTTAATAAAAATAAACAGTTAATTTTGACTCTCAGTTTCAGGGATTCTAGCCTATAGTTGGTATGCCCCTGTGATTTTACGCCTGTAGTAAAAGGGTACATTATAGTGGGAGTTCTTGGTGTATGAACCCTTCACTTCACAATAACAATATGAAATAAAGCAGTATTGAGTTCCAAATCCCATTCACAGGAGTGAGCAAGAGACCCGCTCCCCAGAACTGCTGGAGTCCCCACCATTTCCCATTACCATGATCTTTGTGATTGAAGCTTTACTATGGAGGCCTTGGTGGACATGCCAGGCGCATGCTGCAGCACTGCTAAGGTCCTGTCTTTCTCTTTGGCTCTCATGTGGTGGTTGTTAGAGGACGGGACCCCTTGGCACCATGCGCTGGGCTTCAGGAGGAGCCTAAAGCCTACTTTGGTAGGTTGGATCCCTGCTCTCGTGTTTGGCAGTGGGAGTTTCTCTGGCACTTTGCAATCTTCTTTTCTTGTTCATGAAAGTGCACTAAGAAAAGGAAATGGAAACTACCAGTCTGTGTTCTTAAGATTATAATGAAAACAAAATTTGCACAGGTGTATGTTTGCTCTCAAAACAATGAGTTTGTATTTGCCAATTCAATGCTCATAGCAATATGACTGTCCCAAACAACAAAATAAGGCTATACTTTGATGTATAATTTGGGGGGAGGAAAAATACTTTGCATATGAATATGCATGTATGTATGACCTGTATGTATATTTTATATATTTTAAAAATTTTGAGATATGTTACACTGTTTTCTTACTGAAAACAGAAATAGAATTATTTGAGGTATATGCTATTATGACTGGATTCTATTTTACTAGTTTTTATAATTACTTTGAAGATGTTTTTCTGTTTCCCAGAAAAAAGGTAGAAAATGTTTGCAATATAGAAACATAGAAGAAACAGAATTGGCCATGTTGACATAACCTTGATGTTTTCCCTTTAGTCCTTCTCTGCAAATATGCACAGCTCTGATTTCGCCCTGCTGAGCCGCGGCAGCTGGAGCTGTGCGGTCTTGTTGGCACGTGCTTCTCTGCTGCACCAGCGCCTGTTGTCCGCTTCCCCACCCCTCTTTTCATCGAGTATCAGCTTGACTCTCTAATCCTCTGTCTGCAAGTAGGGTCTGGTCTTTCTACCAAATAGAATCGTAGGTCTCTAGTAGACCTACGCCGGCAGAATTGCCTTTATCTCCCTCCCCCCTCCAGATGTCCAACACTGTTTATTGAATGAAGGGCTAAAATAAGTGATGGAAGTGAATCAGTGTGAAGTGAATGAATAAAATAATCTTCATTCTGAGTTCAGATTATTCCCATCGGCTAAAATTTAGAAAATGGAAATACTAAGTATAAGTGTATGGATTCTTTTTTCCTTTTCTTTTTTTTTTTTTTTTTTTTTTTTTTTCAGTTTTTTGAGACAGGGTCTCACTTTGGCTGGTCCTGAACCTTGAACTCAGCAATGCTTCTGCCTCTGCCTCCCCAATGCTGGGATTACAGGCATTAGCCTCCACACTCTGCAAGTGTATGGACTTTTTAAAGTTGTTGGTAAATATAATAAACACTGGTTTTCTGAAAGCACATACCAATTTGTGTTCCTGACAGGAGGATGTGAAAATTTTTAGCTTACTTCTCACTGATATCAATTTCTATATAATTATTTTTTGTAGGAAGTTTTGTTGTAGGAAGAATAGAGACTTTTTATGTCTTTAGTTTGCTATATTATTACCCTTTAAAATTACCAGCATACTGTTCAGTGGACATTGAGTATTTACAGTGTGATGAGTACCACATGAATGAGCTTAAATAGGTGTTGGGATGTTCCCAGTACTGTTTGAAATATTTGATACCAGCAAATGCTGTCATCTGATACAGTACCTGGAGCCTATGGCCTTCTGATAAAACTATGTGTCCCGTAGTGATTATGTTAATTGTTGCAGTTACTTAATTGCATTTCAGGGAAAAATCCATGTGTTGTGTTATTTCATAAATGTACAATTGCTCAAGCTTACAGGGAATCATTTTTAATAATGTTATAGTTATATTAATAGCAGTAATTATTGGTATAAGTTTATAGATTATAGGAATATGGTGAGTACTCAGTAGGTTTGTGAATCAAATGCGTATAAGGTTTGGATTAGTGTATTAGTATTACACCTGACATTCTCTTTTAGACAATTTCAGAAGCACAAAGTTGGAGCGTGTCTGACCTGAATTTTATTCTGACTGGGACATTCTGTTTAAATGGCCTGAAGCAAATTACAGAAATTGTTTTGCACTCATTTTCCTTACCTATAATTTAAAGCTAATGCTGATGCCTATCTTGTAACCTTTTGTGAGAATAACACACACACAAAGTGCTTGATCACTCGAATCACTAGGGATTGTCTCCTACACATAGAGAGTGATCAGTAATTATTAGATATTGCTCAATTTTTGATAGCAGTAAAGATGTAATAGATACCAACTATTTTTTAAAATAAGAATATTTAAAGTAATGTATCACAGCTGTACAATTTATCCATTTATGTGTTCATTATTTTGGTCAACATGTACTGTTGAGTTCCTCCTATAGGGTAGGTATTTAATTAGATAGAGGGGTTATTCTGCAAAAATAAACTATCCATCAAGTCAGGGATTTAGGTGGGGAACAGAACATTAGTAATGTGGGAGATGCTGTATGGGAGAGTATTTGATAATGTGAAAACTCACTGTGGGCCTGATAGAGCGGGGCCACACTTCTTCTATCAAGTGACATTTGGTCTGCTTTCTAATAAATAGACAAGGATTATCTATTTAAAATATGAAACAATTTGGAGAGCTGTCCAGGAAAGTAGAACACAGAGACAAATGGGAGGGGTGTTGCTTGGAACAGAAGGATGAGAGGTGACCAGCATGGCTGGATCTGAGAGGAACTTGTAACTCAGTTGGAGCTGCATTAGCGGGAGGATCACAGCGATCAGGTCCTTTTAAGTGTCTTTATTGTGGAGCAACAGAAAGGCCTTGTGTGGTTCTAACTGGGCTGGGATGTGGAGTGGACAGTGTAGTGTGGAGGACCCATTGTATTTAAGCCAGAGTGGTACAGATCAGTCCATCCTGTGAATCTCGGTACATTTTAGGTGGGAGATGCTAGATTTAAAGCAGTGACATGGTGACATGGTGATGTGGAAGAAGAGAATGTGTTTGATTAAATGGGAAGTTCTCTGAGGTGGAGGGCACTGGAAGAGGACACGCTTCAGGGCAATATCGGGAGTCTGATTTGGGAGATATGGAATTTGAACTTTTGTAGGAAATAATCAGAAAGCAAACTTCAATACTTTATTTTGTCAAAGGTAAGATTTTCCTAAACTATTATATGTGAGTATGTGTCTAGAACACGTAGGTGGAAACCAAAGCGAGGGACAGAAAGATTATTTAGATGAGACAAATGTATATTATGTAAATGGGAAGTCATATAGAGGAAAGCCATCAAGAATTTGACCTTGAGATCTTCACACAGACAAGTGAACATATACAGGACATAGAATTGTAGCACATGGGGAATCATAGACATCAGGTAGTGCCCTGAGCCAGACACAGGGAGGGAGAACTGTGCTGAGAAGAAAAGGCTGGTAAACAGTTCATCGTGTTGCTGAGAACAGAGAGAGAGCAGTCCCTTGAATGTGTCCCCACGGAGAACTGTAGCTGAATCTTGAGCTCATTTGGAGGACTGATGATGCTGTGATTCTAGCTGGAGTGAGTTAACAGTGAGAAGTTACTGCGGTAGAAAGAAGCCACATGGATAAGGAATTTGGCTTTGGAGAGAAAGGCTATCACCGGGGAAGTGTAAATGTGACTGAGTTGTATGCTGCAAAGTGATTAAGATGTTAAATACTTAGAATAAAGCAACAAAGCCACTGGAAGGATCTAGTGAAGAGGAAGATGGGGAATATACAGTAAAAGATAAAATCATCAAAATCTTACATTTTCAATTAGGTATAGTATCTCACATGGTCAGAGGAATAATTTTTTTCTTTTTTTTTCTTTTCTTTTTTTTAAGGTTTTTTTTGAGACAGGGTCTTGCTTTGTGGTTCAGGCTGGCCCTGAGCTCAGCCTCCAACTCACATCACAGCAATCCTCCTGCCTCTGCTTCCAGAGTGCTGGGATTACAGGCGTGAGCCACCATGCCCGGCATTGTGGTATGCGGTACTGGTTGCTGCTGGGCGTGAGTCTCCACACCCAGTATTGTTATGTGGTTACCGGGATCAAGACAGGCGCCGGAACCACTGAGCTAACTCCCCGGCCCCTTTTTTTTTTTTTTTTTTCTTTTAGGTTTTTTTGAGACAGGGTCTTACTTTGTGGTTCAGGCTGGCCCTGAGCTCAGCCTCAAACTCACATCACAGCAATCCTCCTGCCTCTGCCTCCCTAGTGCTGGGATTACAGGCATGAGCCACCACGCCCGGAACTGTAGTATGTGGTACTGGTTGTTGCTGGGCATGAGTCTCCACACCCAGTATGGTATGTGGTTACCAGGGATCGAACCCGGGTCCTTGCTCTTGCAAGACATGCCGGAACCACTGAGCTAACTCCTCAGCCCAGAGGAATATTTTTTAGGAAGAGAAATCACTCCTCTTTTATAAGTATGATTCTATGAAGTGAAGGACTTTTCACAGACTAGTTTTTTGAGTTTTATTATCTTAAAGGCCTTGGGGATAAGCTAAGTAATGGTCGATAAAAATTGGTCCCTGTTCCTGTTAAAATTTATAGTCTGTCAGGAAGACAGACAAATGATAAGAAATAACAAGAGCAAATGCTGAATGCTTTTATGAGGAAAACAGACCAGTCACTGAGTATGTTATTAGGTGCACATAATAGAGACCAATGGGAGTCAGAGTAGTTTACCTTGAGGAATATTTGTTCAAGTTTAAAACTCAAGGACAACTAGTAATTAACCGGGGCTACTAAAAGAGAGGGAATGTTGCTTTGGACAGAGAAAAAGAAAAAGGAAGCAGCCTTGGGACTAAGAGAGTTCAAAGCCTGCCTGGAAGGAGTTAAGGCAGTTTGGCACTGGCTGGAGTGGAATTATTTTGAGAAACATTGATGTAAATACTTGAGCTGTGGAGAAGGCATGTGGGGAGTGAATAGTACTAGGCAGCATTCCTCGGCTTTCCCCATTGTCTGTCATCTCTTTCTGAGAATGTTCACTGTGTGCCCACACACAGTGCTTGTCTTCACCAAAGAGGCTGCACCTTGTGTGGAAAAGAACATTGCTCACAAAATTAACCACCTGTCCTGTAGTGCTGCCTCTGTCCCTCTTGACCTGGGTAGCTTTACATAAGTTATTTAATGAGTCTTGTAAAGTCAGTACCATCCCTGTCCGTGGGGGGAATTAACTCAGACAATCTTTCATAACCTTTCTTACTAAACAGTTTTTGAAATGATCATTATAGGTTGTATATGCATATATTTAGCATGCGCCACATTAATTACAAAAACTAAATGGTGACAGCGGTTTTTCAAGGGCCATTTATCCTGAATCTTAAAGTGTCTATTCTAAAGCGTCTTCCTTTGTAAGGCTGCTGAGGTGGTGTCTTAGGACCTTCTATGCTCCTGCACTCAGAGGCTTAGCAGTCCTGGGCTGTCCTCTCTGACACTGTGGAGCCACTTGTAATTTTGGCTAACTTTCACTAAAGACAGCATCTTAATAAGAGTGCCATCAAGTATGTTTTCTGACAAAATACTGTTTGTGAATAAAAGATGTTAAGACTTCATTGCACAACCTCACCAAGAGAGGCCAAGCATTTATTGTTAGCAGTTGTCACCAGGGTTTTCAGTGCACATTCAGGGCTTAACTGCTGAACTCTTAGTATCATTCTGGTTTTGAGAAATGTTGTGATTCATCCCATTAGTGCTGGTCAGTCCATGTGGGTGATAATATATGTAGAATAGTCAGCAAACAGCTTATATGGATGTCACTACCTACAAGAAGAAAACACACCAAGTAGTACATTTGTAGGAATGTGAAGTAACTTTTGCATGTGTAGGTCTCATAGGTCAGTAGGTAATCTCAATGTTCTTAATAACATTTCTTTTTATATAAAAAAGTTTCTTTAAAAATTACTGTTGTGTACTTTGATAAGTATACTTGCGTGTAATAGAATGCAATGCTTACTTAATGAGGTGAAGACTTGAAACTAGATAAAGTGATAACTCTGAAGGCTGGAGTAGATCATGGCCGTGTATACACAGACAGAGAGAAGAGGCCTTGGTGGAAAGACATAGGAAGAGAAGCAGAGTGCTATCAAGTGAAGTACCTGTAAGTGCTACAGTGAATGACACATTGTGCACATTATGCCGTTGGTCTTTACATTCATTTTATTTTTAGTTAACTTTTTATTTGCATAAAATGGAGACAAAGGGAGTACAACTTGCCCAATACTACAGAGCTGCAAGCTTCCATTACTTGATTCTAGAACTCTGGTCTACAGAACTGAAGTGCACATGCAGTTTTTACTTTGTTTTGGTTGTGTTAATGTAAAAGAATAAAAGCAAGGGAAGAAATGAAGGAAGGATGGAAGGTAGGAAAGAGAGAAACACACAAAGGACACAAAGTGTGAACACAGTGTTTTCTAAGTACTTGATCTTGATCTATCATCCCACAGTCCTGCAGTTCAACGGAACCAGTTGAGTCCTGTTGAGGAGCATAGGGTTCTACAGTGTTTGCTGAGTGGTCTGTCTTTGTGTACCCAGATTCTCTTGTCAATTGACTCAGGATCGTGTTCTTTGAATGAAATATATTCAGTAATTAAAGGAGCCACATAGGCGTTTGTATCACAATTTCATAATAATTATCTCATCACTTGGAACACGTTTGTACAAAAGAAGGAAATCACGATATAACTACATATATTTGCCAAAATAATCTTTTGGATAGTAATCCTAAATTATCTCTAATTGAACGGTATATTAACATGACAATAGATAGAACCAATGTAACCTCAATTTAGGAATGGTAAAGGTCATTTTGAAGTACGAGCTTTCTTAATACTATGTCGGGAATTTCTTAATATTATTCAGTATATTATAAATTGTAGAAAAAGTACACATCATTCTTTCAAAGAATGCCAAAAACTTTGACAAACTAACCTGTGATTATGTTTAAACAATACAACCAAAATATTTTTGTAGAATACAATGACAAAATTACCTCCTTAAGGACCTGTTTCTTTACCAGCGGTGTGGATGCTAGTAGTTTACAGAAACATTACTAGTTCATTCAGGAGAAAATGACCTTAATAAGTTTACATTCACTATTTTTATTGTTATTTGGAAGCTTTAGTCAATGCAATTACAAAAGAAAAAGATGGAAGGTAACATTATTTGTCTATAATTATGTCCCTGGAAAACTCTCCAAATTTTACCGAATGAATAGTTGTAATTTTTAGTTCATTATATTTTGTTATTTGTTATTAATGCACAAAATCTGTCAGTATTTCCTTAATACCTCGTGAGTAGAACTTTAGTTACCAAGAAACAGGTAGAGACTGTGTGAGAAAAACTTGAAAACCCTCTGTGGGAGAAGAGCTTGTGAACGTGGGGTCCTTAGGACAGGACATGTCCTGGAGAACCTGTTAGCCTGGAGAAAGCCTGGTGGATCTGAGGAAGCCGTGGTCATCACCCCAAAGCTCCAGAGGCAGCCCCTGGTATCGCTTCTGAGATGAGTGTGGGCAGGCTCTGTGTATCAGCTTTCTAGGCTCTAGTAGCTGAGTGAAGACATGAATCCCAGGTCTATGGGTGACTGGCACAGACTTCCTGGTTAGGAGCTACTGACTGGGAAGGTCACTGACCTGGGGTCACTGAGCTTCAATTGTAATTTAATTCTGATGTCAGTAGTCACCACAGTTAGGATTCGCCTGAAGCTGAAGTGACTGTCATTCTGATATGACATGAGCTTCCTTTAGGATCATCTTGAAAATGAATTTAACTTTCCTCTGACCCATCCACTGACATTTCAATGAGGGTACATGGTAGGTGCTTTCTTCCCCTCAGAAGCGCTTTCTTAAATCTTATGCTGATCACCTATTACTTCTTATAAGCCTTGTTAGTATTTCTTACTAGTATTTTCCTAATTCTTTTATTATTCTTCTGGAATTTTAAAATGAGGCCAAGTTTCAAAAGAAATCAGAGGTGAGACAGGGTTATCTGTATAATTATTCTTTTGCCTCCAGACATTCCTGAACTACATACTTTTTTTTAATTCTAACTAAATTGATAACCAGAGGAACTAAGTTAAATTTTGAAGTTTCAAAGACTTGTCCATTGGTCACAGGTGTGCACTGAAGGGTTTGTTGTACTTTTTTACTTTCAGCTTCTAAGACTGAAATTTCACACAGTATTTTATGTGCGTTTGATTTCATGTGTACTCTGTGAAGCTGGCTGTAGCTTATCGCAATGCACTAATTCATTAAAATGCTGCTAAAGATAGCAGACTGTAAGATTAGGAAATGCATCAAGTGAGTTTGAAAAAATGTTAAAAATCTGATGGGAATTATTTAAACTGTCAATTTTTGGATATTAATTTACAAATTACAATAAACTAAAAATGTGTTTTTATGGAGATTAAGATTAGGTTATTATTAAATGGTGAACCCATAAAATATTACTGTGCAGTTAATTATTATAGTGAGCTCCAACATTCTGATCATGTACTTTAATGATTACAATTTTAAGCATAGGTCAATATAGATTATTTGATTATTGATTAGTTATTTGCATTGATCAAGGCATATCAAAAATGGAAGTAAAAAAATAATGGCACAAATGAAAGATTCCAGTTTTGGACCAGTTAGTATTATGTTGGCTTTTGGTTTGTCATAGAAGGCTTTATCATTTTGTGATAAAAACCATCTAAGGTAGCATAGGAAGAGTATTTTTCATTTTACATATGCATCTATTCTTTTTCCATATTAATACATGGAAAATATGTTGCACTTCTGAATTTTTAGGTTCAGGATACATTTCTTTTAGAAATGAGTATGTTTCCTAAATGAACACAAGACTTGCATGGCCTAAGTGGCTGTGGTTACACTGTAGTATTAACCTCAGGATATCCTTGTTAACTTATGTAGTATGTAAGAAGAAAATTCTGAGCAAAGCATATATGTCCATATTGTATTACTTGAAACAGATGCAGCTCAAACAGTTGTAAAAACCCAGGCAGACTGCAGAAGAGCATCTGAGAATTGAGATGCTCAGCTTGGTTGCAAGACATGTAGGAGGGCATTGGGGTGGTCAGAAACACTTTAGAATTCTGAACCCTTGAGGTTCACAGTTCCCTCGAGGATTTACTTTTAGTTTCTGCAGACACCAAGATTGAAGTTCAAGTATATGTCTTGTGTTGTAAGGAGAGCTTCATGGCTTTTACCTAGAAATATTTTAGCTTTCTGAGGCTTCGCCATATTTCACAAATGACACTAATGTGTGTTAGAATCCCATTAGATGGTAGTCTAATGGGAAATCATTCAGAGTCCTATAAAATTCAGCATATGTGACAAACCTCCATATTTTCTTTATGTTCATCTTTTAAGCTTGTAAATTAACCAACAATAATGATACATATTCCTGGAGCACTGTGTGATGTTTTGTACCTGTGTATGTGATGTAATGATTAAATCAGGGCAGTTTGCATAATGGTAGTTTATTTATTTATTTATTTATTTAGGTTTTTTTGAGACAGGGTCTCACTTTCTGGTTCAGGCTGGCCCTGAGCTCAGCCTCCAACTCATATCACAGCAATCCTCCTGCCTCTGCCTCCCGAGTGCTGGGATTACAGGCGTGAGCCAGCACGCCCGGCACTGTGGTATGTGGTACTGGTTGTTGCTGGGCATGAGTCTCCACACCCAGTATGGTATGTGGTCACCGGGGAATCGAACCCAGGCCCTTGCACTTGCAAAACAGGTGCCAGAACCACTGAGCTAACTCCCCCGGCCCTGCATATTGGTTGTTTATATAGAATACAAGTAATTTAACTCATCTCACATATTGGTCACCAGAGATGAAGGGAGAGATAAAGAAAAGATGGAAAAAAGTTTGTCAGCAAGTACAAAGATATACTTAAATAGGAGTACTTGGGGAACCAAATGCAGTAACCTTTTTCATGTTGAAATTGTGGTTGGCCCCACCTGAGGGAGTTATTAACGAGCCCCTGCAAAAGCCCTACTGTTTGCTGGCATCGTTGTAATACTGTTTTTACAAACATTGCTGATACTTCCTTACTTTACATAACAATAATGTAGTGGGCATTTTATCCCCTCCAAACTTCCATAAAATATCCTTTAATTTGCTTATAAAAGTTGTTTAAATGTTTCTAGCAGGATGTGGCTCATCCAGCTGATACACTACATCAGTTCTGTTTAACTGAAACAGAGTATAAGTTGCATAGGTCAGTGTTCTGATAGTCATGCAAAAAATGTAAAAAGAAACATTAATTTTGATGTCATATTAAATGTAATATAATATTATCCCTTAAACATATAAACACTGAAAGTACCGAGATAGCCAACGTGTTTTGCAGGTTTGGTTTTGTTTTGTTTATGAGACAGGGTCAGTCTCACTCTGTGGCCTAGGAGAGCCTCAAGCTCACAGCAATCCTCCTGCTTCTGCCTCCCAAAGATTGGGATTACAAGAATGAGCCACCACACCCAACATTGTGGTGTGTGTTACTGATTGATGGTGAGCATGAGTCACCATGCCTGACCTTGTGGTATGTGATTGACGGGGGTCAAACTCAAAAACTTGCGCTTGCAAGGCAGTTGCCAGAACCACTGAGCTAAATCCCCAGCTCTGTTTTGCATATTTTGAGTGTTCAGATGTGTCTAGTGTGGAGGCTATTAGGGCAGCACTGGACTGATGATTCACCCGGGAACTCTTTCCTTTCTTTTAAATGTATGCAACTATGTTCCTCATACAAACCTATTAATTAGAATTGTACAGTGTCCTCCATATAATAAAAGCATTCTGTTCCAGGCAGAGAACATTGTATAATCTTTGCAATTGGCTTCTCGGAATGTAAAAATTTGCCCATTCCAAGCAATATTTTATTTCTAGTAAATTACAAGTAAGATTCTCTCTTCATTTATCCATTTTAAGACAGCATTGAAATAATTTCAAGATTATATACAAAAGCCTCTTTATCCTCCTTTTCATTTTAATTTTTAACTGAATGCAACTAAATCTGGATGAACCTTCAGTTAGTTACTTGGCTTTCAACACCTGAGTCATTTCTAATAGTGTTAGACAGCCTTCATGTATCATCTGAGGTACTTATTATAACTCCCACAGCACGTTGAAGGTGACATTGTCTGAATCTCTTTTCTATTTCCATCACTTCATAGAGATTCATAGTCCTTCATAGTCCTAAGAAATGATGAGCCTACATGAAGATATTGCAGCACCTATATTGTAGCAAATCAATATGCTACAATCTTCCCAAAGCTGAGAGGAGTCTTGTCCTCACAGCACACATGCGTGTCCAGCCAGCATAGCAGTTTTATCACTGCTGCAGTAGGGTCGCCTTTCTGAAGTTATCCTCATAAGTGAAATAAATAGGTCACAGATAGGTAAATATCACATCATTTCTCTGGTATGAGAAAATAAAGATGTAAATGAGTTCTAGAATTGTATCTTATATATTGTGAAATAGAAAATACTCAAAGTGAAATGGGGTGAAGGGCAAAAAATAATGAGATTATAACAAAGAAAGGAAGCAAAGGGTGTGGGGGGTAGGGTGGGTAGGGCTGTGGGAAAAAATGAGAATTAGGTTGTGTCATATACTGGTGCAAATTCTCATTGTTGAGTGCAATCATGATATGTATATGTAATATACCGATAACGATTTCAATTTTTTAAAAAAAGATGCATTCTCACGTTACCCAGCTTGCTATTTAGCTCTCCATTGTGGGGCTTGGTTACTTGGGAAATCAGGGTAAACAGAATCAGTGTTTCAGGTTTTCAGTTTGAATGATGCTATCTTGTAAACTAGAACACCAGGAGGAAGAGCCAATTTAAGGCACCTGCTATGAGTGTGTGTGTTCAGGTTTTTACCTCCTTCCATTCAAGTGTGTTTCACCGTATGTAGAATTTCAGGCCATTTAACTGGCATTCAAAATTTACTCTGGAGTTTCTCCGTACGTTTCAGGGAGTTCAGTGTGAGCGTTAGTACTGGGATGACCAGGGAGATCCCAACTCACCGCACCACTGCAGCAGGACTGGCCGCTCGGGGAAAAGCAGATCTCTCTCCTCAGTTTCTGGAAACAAAAGGATTATTCTGAGATTACCTGGACTTAGTAGGATAGGGCTAACTTTATGGTGGAAAACTTGATGTGTGAAAGTGATTTGTTTTATTGCTGGTCTTAGCGAGGTTGGGAAGCAGAACATAAGTCAATTCCTTGTCAAATACAGCATCCCAAAGTGGCCAGCTATGTAACCTGGTTTTGATAATGATTGCATAAATGCATATGCTTGACAAATGTGCTTCCAGGTTACATCTCAAAGACAGATGAGCATTCAGTTACCAGTGTAACTATATAGAGCACAATTTCAAACCTACTGGATCAGGGAGGAGAAAGGGTGATGCATACTTTGTTTCCAGTCTTTTTTCTTTCCTAGAAGACATCTGTAAATCCCTTGATCAGTTTCCCTAAAGCTTATATGAGTTCCGAGCTAATAGCACATCTGCGTGTTGCTGAAGATCTGGAGGCTTCAACACTTTATCTGAATAGCTTGAATAAAATATTCTTACTTAAAAGGATCCGAAGAAATGCACATATCATAGTGACAAATTAAATATATGGGGGAGATACATCTGAGGTAATTAGCATCGAGCTGCTAAGCTTTTCACTGCTTTCACTTGTATTCACAACTCCAAATATTTTGAAATGGGAATAAAAATTAAAATGTGAAAGTCGAACGTCTTTAGTTTTACTCTGGTGATTTCAGTCTGGTGGTTTAAGAGTAGAATGTATTGCATACATTCATTCTTAATTCACATCTTTTACTCTGTGTAATATAATTCAGCTATTGTAATGTTCATAGTTTTCAATACACAAAATATCTTTTACAGTGAAAATCCGGTGTAGTGAAACAAATGTTTAGCCAATGATAAAGATAATTATTTTAGGTTAGTGTGTTACTATTTGGTATTTGTGCTTTGAACACTCAAATGGATCACTATTTAGAATACTTTCTTTAAAGTTTCGGATACAGAGTGAAACTTGACCTAACAAAAATTTTTTTTTTTTTGAGACAAGGTCTTTCTTTGTAGTTCAGGCTTGCCTGAGCTCACTGTGTAGCCCTGGCGAACCTGGAAGTCATAGCAATCCTCCTGCCTCTGTCTTCCGAATGCTGAGATTACAGGCCTGAGCCACCACACCAAGCACTGTGGTATGTGGTTCTGATTGCTGGTGGGCATGAGTCTCCCTGCCCAGTATTGTTGTATGTGATTAGTGGGATCGAACACAGGCCCTTGCATTTGCAAGGCAGGTGCTGGAACCACTGAACTAAATCTCTAGACCTGACCTAACAAAATTTAATTAAATTAACTAATGCAGACTGGTTAATGTATCTCTCAAGGGTTTTCTTATTTAAAAATTAGACATGAGAAGTATTTCCTTTAGTGACCAAAATGGCCAACAGCCAAGTAGTTTTAGGTAAAAATATATGAAGATGTGAGACTTTTATTCACTTACTTTCATGACATAAGTCATGGGCTGATGAAGCAGGAAAACTGATTAGAAATCTTACATATTTAAAGATAATTAATAAAATATTTTCTTTAAAATCATTGGTAGCTTCTGTCTTCAGTTTTTTAGGTTAGCTCTGTGGAATTTTCCAAGAGATTGAGCTGATCATTTGCATAAATACAAAGCAAACCATTAGGGCACAGGAAATAGGAAATTACTTTCATATCTTATTTAGGCTTCTGTAGAGACCTTCCAATTATCCCCAAGGAAATAAGCAATGTCTGAGACCCAAGGTGCAGCAGACCACAGAATCCTGGCAGAATATTCAGACATGTGCACTTGTATGTGTGCACAACACAAACACACATTTAGACTTTCCACTGTAAACTCTGTATTACATCTGATGTGTGAGAGCCCGTGTGTTTGCTGCCCCTTTAGTATTTTTGTTACTTGATTGTTTACTTCTGCATTTTCAACATTTGTTCTCTCATAATTTTAATTTTATAAACTGCTTACCTTGAAATATTAAAAAGCCTGAGTAATAAGAGCCTAAAAATTTGTGGATGCTGTATCTCAACCTTGCTATTTGAAAGCTTCAACTGGAATACAAGTATATTTGTGAAATCTTTGAAATTCTTCTGTGAAAATTTTTAAATTTGCAAGGATTAATGGTGCTCTTAGTTGACTGATGAAGGTTGGGAGTGAGGATGTCTGAATCATACCTCAGGAGACTATGCGAATGAATCATTATCTCTTAAGAAAAAAATAACATGACTATTTGTTTTTAAATTCTACAATGGCACTATTTATGAATTTGGTGTGTATTATTCTTTGATATTTTACTGTAATATAAGTATAAATAGCAAGCCACTTTATGATTCTCTTTATAAGATCCAATTATGATAGGTTGATATTAACTAATATAAAGCAAGAACTTAATAGCATGAAAACTATCCTTACAAAGAGGATAAATAAGTTTGAAACAAAAGCCAGTGTTAAACTTATTTTTCAAGGACAGAACCAATTTTTCTTAGCCTTAAAAGATATTAAGAAGAGACATTTTATAGCTACCTAGATTTATTCTAACTTTATCAATTAATCTTACTCTATTTACATTCATTTAATATATATCATATTTTTTACTTTTCTAAATTATGGATTGTCATTTTTGATCTTAGATTCTCACAGAATAATGGAAAAATTAGCATACAATTTTAATTCTTCAAATTTCCTTTCAGAAGTGGTATTATAAAGCTGAATTATTCATATTCATATAAATTTTAGATGTTTGAGTATCCCAATGTATTTGTCTGGCTAGTGATTGCTTTGACAGTAGTGGCTTTTTATTGTCTTTTACTTAATAATGTGATTCTCTTTTTTTTTTTTTTTTAATTTTTATGAGACAGGGTCTCACTTTGTAGTTCAAACTGGCCCTGAACTCACTATGTAGCCCAGTCTAGCCTTGACCTTGAGGAAATCCTCTTGCCTCTACCTCCTGAGTGCTAGGTTCACAGGCATGAGCCACCACACCCAACCTTGAGGTTTTGTGGTACCAGGGATCAAACTCAGGACCTTGTGCTTGCTAGACAGGCACCAGAACCATTGAGCTAAATCTACAGCCCCTGTGATTCTCTTTCTAGAAGATACCAGTCTTTTATAGTGCATAAGTATGTATTTGTGTGTACATTCAGGATACTTTAAGGAAAAATTTGGTAGCATTGTATGAATTTGTCTTTTTTCAGTTTTTTTTTTAATGATCTCCTGGTAGTTACAGTGGTTTTTCTGGTGGTTTATCTCCAATCCAAGCTGTCTTTGGGTTTCTCTAAATTGTGATCTTCTTATCACGTGGAACATAGAGATATAGAAAATATTAATTTCTTTTCTTTCTATTAAAGCATAATAAACAGTTATCCAATTTCCTTACCTTTAATAGATACAGAATTTATTCATCACAAGATGAATCTTTGCTGTTTTGCCATTGCATCTCTCCTGGAATCTATTTCTCACTGAATTTAAGTATTGGTTTATTTTTTATTCAAATTTTTCCCCTACATTTATTAGTACATTTATTTTCACTGTCTACTTTGCAGAAAGCACAGCACTAGGCACAAGAGAAACAAACACAAACATACCTTCTCTTGGAGAAAGCAGGTGCAGGCTCACATCACAGTTCAGTGAGGAGCCTGCTAGGCTTTAGAAGCACAGAAAGAGCTAATTGTGGCAGAGTTGGAAGACCAGTGAATGTTCAGCAAGGGAAGAAGAGAAAGAAAGAGTGGAGAAATGTAAGAAAAGGAAAGTAATATTTGGAAAGTCATAAAGGTGATAGAAACTTGACATACTTAGAAACGTGTTTGGAGGAACAGGTCTGTGAAGATAGATATTAAAGATGAGTGAGAGAGAAAATGTAGGTTTGAAAAAGTGAGTGGAGACCAGTCATAGAGTGTTACGAATCATCTCTATATTGTATAAACAATCAAAGCACATTACAATCCCATTCTTACAAATGTATTCTTTCATTGTTCTCCTTATGTAAGCCTCTTAGGCTGAGTAAACTCAGCTACATATAGATTTTAGGTTTTCAACTAAGTTGTTTAATACCATTGCAGAAACCACAGAGTTAATGGTTTGTCTCACTTAAATTCATTATCATACATCTCAGCCAGACACTCAGCTCTGCTGCAGGTCATGTTGCCTTTCCCTGGTGTTTGCTGTCCTGCTATCCAAAATTGCTGTTTTATACAGCTTTTTCTGTAAAAGTACTTCTCTCAGAAGTCAGTGTGTTACAAATACTGTTATGACAATAATGAAGACGAGACGATGATGAGTGATGACAACAAGGTTGAGGATGATAGTGATGTTTTATGACATCCCATCCTATCGTATTATCAAGGTTTTGGTTCTGTAATTATAGCTTCTATATTTCTTTAATATTAGCTTCTCTTTTGCAGTCAGTTATTTACACTGGCATGCAAATATGTGCTCTGTTTTACACACACACACACACACACACACACACATATCCATATCAACTTCTCATTTATCTACATATGAGAGAGAGAGAGAGCGAGAGAGAGAGAGAGAGAGAGAGAGACATAAAGAAACAAGGAACTATTTAGTATATCCTGAACAGTCACTTCACTTCTATCCTTCATAACATCAAGAAAAATTAAATGCTTAGGAATTAGCCTAATCAAGGAAGTGAAAACTTCTGCAAAGAACATTACAGTACTCTCCAAAAAGAGATTAAGGACATGAGAAATAGAAAGCTGTCCCCTGCTCTTGAATAGGAAGAACCATTATTGTCAAAATGGCTACACTCCCAAAACTGATATGAAGAGTCAACGCAATTTCAATCAAGGCAAAGACCTAGAATAGTAAAAGTGGTCCTGAGCAACAAGTGCAAAGCAGCAGGCATCGCAATACCTGACATTAAGTTATACTACAAAGCAAAAGTGATAAAAAATGACATAGTATTGGCACAAAAATGCACACGTGGATCAAAGGAACCGAACAGAGAATACAGAAGTATCGCCAGACACCTTTATCTCTTTGATCTTCAACAAAGGGGCTAAGAATATATGTTGGAGGAAAGATAGCTTATTCAACAAATCGTTCTGAGGAAACTGGCTATTTGCAGAGCATTGAAGCTGGACCCATATCTTTCACCATGTGCTAAAACTAAACAAAGTTCTCAAACTTACAACAAACCATTAACTTGTGGAAGACAAAATAGGTAAAACACTCTAAGTCACGGGGAGGCAGAGACTTTCTGAACATCACATTTTCTTGAAAGTGTGGTCTGCAGTGGCTCTTATACCTTCTCAGCAACCTTCTCTAACCACTATCCATTGTGTGGAACTCCCACTTTATGGAATCCTAGTTTTAAAAAGAAAGTCAATAATCTCTGTGTGGTCACATTGACCTGACTACTTCACTGCTGCTCTTACGCCTTCTGAAGCACTTTCTTCTCCTGTTTTCTGTGACTTGGCCTTGTGCTGCAGATTATTCCTTTTTGGCCTTCTCAATGGCTGCTCCTCTTCTTTGCCTTTGGTCAGTGTGAAGGGTCATGGCTCTGTGACCTTCCCCTTTGTTACTGTACTATTGAAGAAACTGTCAGGTTATAGGATAAAGTTTTTGTCTCTGTTAATGGTTCAGGGTGAATAATTATATCAGAAGATATCTGTTAACAGTTTCTAGAATTGTAAGCACTCAGCTACAACTTTATATGAAGTTTTAAATACTTGTATTGGAAAAAATATTTCTGAGAAGAAACGTTTTTAATTTTTTTTAACTTGTTAGTACATATCTGCAGTGCATAATGATTGCATTCAGTCTAGAGAATTGGCACATGTACATAACACTTCTCAGTTATTTTCTTTCCTCCTTTTATTTTGCCAGCATCAGGTTCATTTGTAGATCTTCTAAGGCCATATGCAGTTAGTCATCATCCAATACAGTTTAAAAAATTAATATGCCACATCATATAAGATGTATAGAACAGTTGTAGTAAGTTAAGGTATGCTTTTAGATACTTTACCCAACCTGGATGAAAATAACTTATTTTCCTGTGTCTTTTCTCTTATTGTCTCTTTGGTTTGTATTTTACTCATATATTAAGTTTTTCATGTGAGAGATCACGTAGTATTTAAATTTGTTTATCTGATTTATGTACCACTTTAACAGGTCTCAAAATTTATCCATTTATCTGCAAATGACTCAAGTTTAGCATTCTGTATACCAAAGTAGTACTCCATTGTATATAAATGGCACATTTTCTTTATCCATTCATTTGTTGACAGAGGTAGAGGCTGTTTCCAAGATTTAGCTATTACAAATTGTGCTGCTATACACATGGGTATGCACACTGTGCTCTGATGTCTTTACCTCTTTTAGGATGATACCTAAAAGGGGAAAAGCTGGGTGAAGTGAAATTTCTACTTTTAGATTTTAGAGGAATCTCCATACTGATTTCCATAGTAGTTGTATGAGTTTATGGTCCCACCAACAATGAAGAAGAAGTCTTTCTCCTCAAAGTCTTGCTGGCATTCATTATTGATTGATTTCTTGACAATAGCTATTCTTTCTGGAATGAGATAGAATGTCAGTATTGTTTTAATTTCCATTTCTCAAATGGTCAGCGATGTTGAACATTTTTTCATGAGTTTATTGGCTATTTATATTTCTTCAATGGAGGAATGTCTGTTCATTCTAGATGCTTACTTTTGATTAGGTGTTTAAATTGAAGAGTCTAATTTTTTTTTCAGTTCTCTGTATATTCTAGATATTAGTCCTTTGAGCAATACTGTACCCGTAGGTTGTTTCTTCATTCTGTTAGTGGTTTCCTTTGCTGTGCAGAGGCTCCTTTACTTTGATGCAATGCTGCTGATTTTTTGGTATCATTTCTTGTGTAATTATAGTTTTTCGGAAAGTTTTTGCTTACATCTATGTCTTCAAGAGTTTTGCTCTTTTGTCTTCCTGCAGAGTAAATATTTATATTCTAATGTTTAGATCTTTGATCCATTTCAGTTTTGTTTTGGTTCACAGTGAGACATAGGGGTCCAGGTTCAGTCTTTGGCATGTGAATAGCCAGTTTTCCCAGTGCAATTGGTTAAACAGGCTGTCTTTCTTCCAGTGAAGGAGTTTAGCCCTTTTGTCAAAAAGAATGTAGCTGAATGTTTTTGAAGTTTTTATATCTTTAATTCATTTCCATGCATTCATAAGTCTGATTTTTTTCTCAACACCATCCTGCTTTCATCACTGTGGCTTTGTCATATAATTTAAAGCTTTGTAGTGTAACTTGAAGTCAGGATTGTGATGTTCCCAACCTTGCCATTGTTACCCAGAACTATTTTTGCTATTTGGCATCTCTTTTGGTTCTATATGCATTTTAAATTTGCTTGCTCTAGTTCTTTTTTTTTTTTTTTTTTTGTCATAGGGTCTTGCTTTGTAGTTCAGGCTAGACTTGAACTCACTATATAGCCCAGACAAGCCTCAAACTCACAGCAATCCTCCTGCCTCTGCCTCCCAAGTACTGGGATTACAGGTGTGAGCCATCATGCCCAGCACTGTGATATGTGGTACTGAGGATCAAACTCAGGACCTTGTGTTTGCTAGGTAGGTACTTGTTTTATTGTGTCTCTCAGTCCCTTCTCGGTGAGTTTGTTATTGTTGTAGAAGAACACAACTGATTTTTGAGTGTTGACTTCATATGTTGGTATGGTACTGAGTTGGTTATTAGTTTTAGAAGACTACTGGTGAAGTTTTCTGTTTGAAGGATCATGTCATCTTTAGTTGTAAAAATTTAGAATTTTTCCTCACTATTCCTGTTCCTTTTCTTTCTCTTGTCTAATTTCTCTAGCTAATATTTCAAGAACTATATTGAATGTAAGTATACCAGACATCCTTGGAATTTTAAAATACCAGAAAAACTGACAGCTGATGTTAAACATTCTTTTTTTTTAATTATCTTTATTGGTACATTAAATATACACCTCATGATTGCACTCCATAATGGGGATTTGTACCAGTATAAGACACAACTTAATTCTCATTTTTTCCCATAGCCCCACCCACCCTACCACCCCCCCATGATGTTAAACATTCTGATTAAAAAATAATTGTATTAGTATCCCATAGTTTATTTAATCTATTCTCATAGAAATAGAAATAAAGAGCTGTCTATTATGCTGGAGGTCCCAGGTTTGATCCTCAGCTATATCAGTTTTTGTTAAATTTAAATTATTCAATTTGCATAGTAGTTAGAATTACTAGAATATACTGTGGCTAGAACTGTAGCTGGAATATAGAGTACTGCTACTAGATGCATGTCTGAATTTGTCTTTTATATCACTCTTGGTAAGGTTAACCATGGAGAAATACTCATTTGTCAAATGAGTTAACTTGGGGGATTCAGGACCAGTATTTTCTGAAAGCAAGATTCTGTACTACTTAGGTATTCAGAGCAAGAGATACACTTTTCTTCCTAGAATAATTTTTTTGAAGTCAGCCTAGTAGAAGAGACTCAGCTTTTGCATTCCATTACCTTTCTACTTCATTTGATTTGCCTAAAATTATAAAGTCTTAGAATTTTTATTCTTGCAGTCTCTGGGGAAGAAGCCTTGAGGTCAGGAAGTATCAGCTTCCATTCAGTGTCCTTGACATATTCACTTTTGGTGACTGCTGTTCCCTTCACTGTGTGCTTTCAAAGCATTCCTGCTAGAATTTCACCAGCAATCAGTGCTCACTGGTCTACAATTTTCAAAATTCATTTCCTGCCAACCTTTTCAACATAAGTCTCACAATTGTTATGCTTTTAGATTTTGGCTGCTTTCCTGTTTCTCATGACAACACAAATATTATCTACCATGGTTATGTGGTCACATTGACATGCAAATTATTCCATTTCCCTAAGATTATAATTTGTCTGGATTTCAGGATTCCTATAGTGAATTTTTCAGCTCACCTTTTCTATCTTAGGTCTTCATTTCTCTCTTAATCATGCACATCCTGTAGTTATTTTCCTAGAATGAGAAAGCAGAAATAAAACACATCAAGTCATCTTTGTCTTTGCTTTTTTCTCTTTCAGCATGTATGTTTAAAGCACTAAACTACATATATTTTCTAGTTTTCTTATCCTCACATGATTTGAAAGCATGATAATGTTCTTTTTTCAAAGTGTACTTTTTTGGGATGATGACTATAATACTGATGAAAAGGAGGAGGATGAAATGTTAATAATAGTGGTGATGCTGTTCCTAATGTGACATCCCTACAGGTTAAGGATAAGTAACAGTGATGATACTCTCATTTAAATATGAACATACCAAGGAGCTACACATATACATACAACACGCACACATAAACCTTTATTGGCATCTGCTGTGTGCCAAGAAATTGTTTTATCCACTTATTTGTACAATATCTTTAATCTACACAGAAGTCCTTTTCTTGAGATATGTAAGATCACCTTTTCATGCCTTCACAAAACTTAAATACTTCTTGGCTTGGAAGTTGCTTAGCCAGTGTGTAAATTCAATATTCTTTAACCCCAAAGCCATTCATATAACTATAACACAGTACTTATATGAGTACAAAATATACATATTTAAACTGAATTTTCTGTTATATAGCATGTTCTCTTGTGCATACTTCCTGGATGCTCCTTTTGCTGTATTGCTATTTTTATTGTGCAGTAGGTACATTTAATATATACATCATGATCACACTCAACATTATTTGTACCAGTATGTAACATGACTTAATTCTCATTTTTTTCCCATTTTCCTACCCACTCTACAACCTCTACCCCCTGTATACATAAGCTTTGTTTCCCTTTATTTTACCATTACAATTTTTTTCTTTCCTTTGGTTACTTACCCTTACCCCCCATTTACCTTTGAATATTTTCTGTTTTACAATATCTATCATACTACTGCACTACTTTTGAGCCAACGCTTTTTAGTCTAGCCCTTGGTTTTGATATTATTGCCTGTTTTGCATTTTTAACCTTGAGATCCTACTAAAGTACTTATTTGGACTTTTTAAAAACCAACTTTTTCTAAAATCAAAATCCATGCATGGCAATGCTTGATTCATAAAGTCTTACATAAAAATAATTCTGTTAATATTCCTTGTTCACATCCCCCCGCACTATTTTAGCTTTATTCATAGTCAGCTTTAGAGTATTTTTATTTGTAATACAAGTGATGGAAAAGTGTGCAAATGATGCTATGAGTCCATTAATACTCTTTTTAGTAAATTAGAATTCTAGCTGGTCATAAATAATTGATGTTTCTTATAAACAGTGTTTGTTTCTGTAAGTTTTATAATCATAAATTCTCATCTCTGTATCTAGTTAAATTGTAGTATATTCTCTCATAGAATTTCACATTTTCTCTTTATTGGTTTGTATTAGCCCATCTCAGAAGTGAAGCCATAAACTAAATCCAAATCAATTTTATCTACTTTACTTTTGTCTCGTACATTTAGTATTCACACATCTGGCAAATGCCCATGACTGATTTTTCAAGTAGATACTGGAATATCTAGATTAAACATATCTGGATTATGATTTAAAGTAGGTATTTGATTTCATACTAATGATAAGGTTGGATATGGATTCAAAGAGAAACTAGAAGACATTAAAGGCATATAATAATAAAATTGAGCCTGTTTTAGGGAGACATCTCTAAAGAAATGACAATTGACCTGGCATCCATTGCAATGGAAGAAGTTGTCTTTGATTGTTTTCTGCCAAAACCTTCTTAGGTTTAGACTAAGAATTGATTAATTCAGTAACTACTCAAACCTTATTTTTTTAATAGTACAAGGAACGTCTTTGATACTCTACTTTCTTATATACAAAATGTGTATAATAAGTTCTTGTAAACATTTAGCAAGTTATTTGTGAATGTTTATGTGTACTGTACATTGACTTTATATTTGACTTTATTGGCACTTATTATTCTTCAAATAATATGTAAGTTGCTGTGCTAGTTGCAGTTGTAATACAGTGATCCAAGAAAACAGATTTTCTGATTCCTGAGTTACATGATACTTTGCTTCTTTCGTTCACAGAAATTATTTGATAAAGTTTATAGAAAATCTAATAATGAAATTATAACATCTGATACCCTAGAACTTATTAAAGTTTTGTTGATTATGTGATTAGCACCTGGCCTTAAGTTTTATACATGATAGTTGGAATATTTTACTGACCCTATAATATATTTAGTCACCAGTTGTCCCTTGAGATCCTCCATGAGTCACCATGTTGAAAGCTAGATTCCTATGGTCCTTTGTCTTGAAGAACTGGCTCAGAGTTCTGCCATTTCAAAGCACTGAGGTCTTTGCATGAGCACCATTTATCAGTTGAATCCCATGTCATCACTGTTAGAAGGTGCCACATAGTGCATTCTGACTAAATAAAAGAAAGAAAAGGATAAGGAGTTTGTACCCTGAATCTAGTGTAAGGTATATTCTAGTGGGAGTGAACATCTGAAAGAGCCACATATTTTAGAAGGAAGTCTCAAGAACTCCCAAGTTTTTCTTGGAAATCTCACTTTAAAAATCTGTTCTATTTACAAATAAGTCTACGTTGATGTGCTGCAAAAATATTTTAATAGCTCATAGAGCAACATAGTGACTAGTAATGTGAGTTCTATGAAATGAGTTGAATCACTAACAAGGACAAGGAGGTGGCTCATTGACACTTTTGTGTCTTGAGTCTCTGACGATTTGAAAGCAATGTTTTAATTTACCAGGGAGACAGAGCTGTTACCAGGATGGACGGAAAATTGCTCTTGTTACAACTGGTAACATTGTGTTGGTGCCTCCCAATGAAATGACATCTTAGTCCTGGCTTCAGTTTGTTTACATTCCTCATGGTTTTTTAAATTTTTATTTGTACATTATGAATACACAGCATCATTACATGCAACATTGAGAGTTTGTACCAGAATAAGACATGACTTAATTTTCATTTTTCCCCTTCCCCACCACCTTCAACCTCCCACCCCCACATATATATATATTTGTTTCCTTTTTTCTTTATTATTACCACATTCCACATTCATTTTCCCCTTGTTATTTTTCCCAACACTCTCTTCCCTTTTAAATATTTTCTATTTCACAATATCAACTATACATACTACAACTCATTTACAACTTCATTTTTTTCATACCAGAGTGTTTTTTTTTTAACATTTCTAAAAAATTTTATTCTTCTGGGTTTTTGTCTCCTTAATAATTCCCACCTAAAGTAGGTGCAAGAATTAGTTCACTCTGCCAAGAGTCTTGGTTACTCTGTGACAGTGTTAGCTTGCTGTTTTGTCCTTCCTGTCACTTAGCACTGTCACACATGGCAGTCCGAGCAGGCTCTGTAGTGTCTGGGCTTAGCGCGAGCTCCTGGAAAGGATGAGGGGAAACGCCGAATGGACACATGCCTCGTCACTTCAGACACTGGTTGGGTTGCCCCAATGCCTGACAGAAAAATATGAGTGATTTTAATGTCCATCTCAATGCACTAATTATTCTGTGGTCCTATATTCTATCAGTGAAATTAAAAGTTAGTTATTAAGATGATGAAATGAAGAAGTAGAAACATCTTTATCATGACACCCTGGTCCTCTCACAGGCAGATTTGCAAACTCTGTGGAGAACTTTCCCTTGTCAGCTGGTTCAGTGGCTTCTGGTTGCCTGTTATCTACAACAATATTTCTGCTTTGATCACCACCTTTTACACTGAGGGAATGCAGCTTAGATCCTGCGTGTGGCAGCCCGTGTTCATGAAGGAGACGTAGCAAAGAACAGTGGAAGTGTTCAGTGATTTCTGCATAGGAGGAGTTCACACGCTGGGACTGAAAGGATGAAGTGTATTAGGAAGATTAAGGCACACATAGTAATACAAGAGTGGGAAATCTGAAATGAGATGGGGGGAGAAACACTGGCCTGAAGATGAACCCAGCCATCCATGTGTATAAATTTTCATTAGGAAATCTAATTTCCTAGTTTCCTTTAGAAAAAAAAATCTAAACATTTGCTTAAAATGCAGATATTTGAGAGACTAGATTAATGATTTTATAATTGACTTCAAGGTAGAAATTGACTCACTGCTACTCTTCTATTCCCACTTCAGCAACAGTAGCTGCCGCTTTCTTTCTTTAGCATTAAGATGTCTATTGTGGCTTTATTTCAGGAGTAAAAGAATTGTGTAGAGACAAAATAAATACAAGAATGAAAACTAATCTACATCCTCCTCGAAACTCCGTCCTGTTTCTCTTGTGCTTGGTGCAGAGTGCCATATTTAGAGAAGGAATGAATGAATTAATTCATGGTGGGAAACCCTTTGTTCTTTGGAGATCCTAATATATTTTCCAGATCCTTTATGTTATATCATTTACTCTTGCTTAAATTTGGCTTTTAAAAAACATATAAACCATATTAATATCTTTAATTTCTGTCCTTTGACCTCATTCAGTTTGCTATCTAATGATAATACGTTTGTCAATTTAATTAAACAAACTTGGTAAGACTTTTAGGATCAGTTACAGAATTTTCTCAAATATTTTGCCCTATTTTCTATGCTTTCAACTTTTTACTTATGAATTAATCAATTCTTATGTTATAAAAATTTGATTAAGTTGAAAGCAATTTAAATTTGTTTGTGATTTTATTCAGTATTTCAAAATAACAGTATTTCATGTTTTATCTGATGAGTCTAGTCCTTTTCACTTTTTACAAAGAGAAGACAATGGTCATTGCTGAGATTACAATTTTTTTTTGAGACAGAGTCTCACTTTTGAGGTTCAAGCTGGCCCTGAGCTCACTACATAGTCCAGGCAAGCCTCAAACTCACAGCAGTCCTCCTGTCTCTGCCTCCTGAGCGATGGGATGATAGGTCTGAGCCACCATGACCAGCATTGTGGTGTGTGGTACTAATGGCTGATGGGCATGTGTCACCATGCCCGACACTGTGGTATGTGGTTACTGGGGATTGAACTCAGAACCTTGTGCTCACAAGGCATGTGCCAGAACCACTGAGCTAAATCCCTGGCCCGAGATTACAATTTTTAATACAGTCACTAAACACATGTGAAGTGCCCACTCTAAAGCCCATGTTTGCCACACTGACTATTTAAAAGTAAGACGTATGTAGCTCTTGGCCTGGAAAACTCAAGTCTTGTGTGAGAAGGCAGAACATGAATGAGTAAATCCAAAGATGAAATATTTGCAAACTCTTTGGGAGACTGTGGGGTTGATAAGAAATTGCAGGAAAGAGGAGCAAGTCTCCTCTTGAGTTTGGAAGTGAGAAGATGTAGATTTACATCTTGACCACTACGGTCAGTGGTGTCTGAGCAAGTTATTAACTTTTTGGATTTTTCAGTTTATAAGCCATGGAGTATCAATGCATGACCTGCAAATTTTATAAGAATTAAATGTTCATGGTTCCTAAAGTGTTTTGTGATTTAAATATGCTCTAGGAATATTAGCTTTCTATGTATACATCTCTGTATATAAAGCAAATGAAAGTTCATAATGTTTACAGGCACATGTCAGAAAGGCCAATGAGGGAATGATTTAATTACATTTTAGTGACCAAAAACTCTTACCAATCAACATGAATCAGAGAAGCATCTTCCTATTGTGTGCAGATTAATTTCCAGTGATCTTCCTGCATTTAGAACATTTTTAGAATGGTTATTAGATTCTGAATGACTGTCAGCAGTTTCCGTGAGGCAGTGTATAAAGCAAATGTTTTCCAAAGTCATGAAATAGCTATTTGCAGGTAATTGCTACTGATTCAGCATGATTGAAATCCAAATGATAAAATTGGTTAGAAAAAGACTACAATATGTTCCCTTTTGTATGCTCAGGGTCCTTCCATGGAAAACTGAGCAGTTGCTCACCTTTGCCAGGCATGTTTCCTTTATGTTCCTACAAGCCACTAAATAGACAATCTCGTAGAGAGCAGTGAGTGAGGCTGTAGTGCTCTGAGAAAACTTAGAGTTCTGACTGGCTTATTTTACCAAAGGAGGAGGGAACTTGGACATATATTCTGTTTCTTTTGCTTTCTTATAATATACAGTTCTATAGATCTATACACATACATATATAACACATATAACATATTTGTAATGAGATTAGGGGCAGGGATGAATAGTAGTTGTGTGTTTTGCACACTTTATAGAAAACTTATATGCAACAGTCCCTAAATCAGGGATGGTATAAGTTAAACTGTGGCCCTACAAAATACATGTCAGAGTCCTATACTCCAGCAGCTTAGAATGTAATCTTAATATGGAAGCAAGATCTCTACAGAAATCATAAATCAATCTATCTATCTATCTATCTATCTTATCTTTTTTATACCAGGAATCAAACTCAGGTACCTGCCAGGCAGATGTGGCTCCATTGAGCTACATCCATGACGTTTGAGGTCATCAATTTAAAATGAAGTCACAGGAATTAGCTTTGATCCAGTACACATGGCATCTTTATAAAAAGGAGAAACTTAGACATAAAAACATGGATAGAGGAAAAATGAGGGAAAAGATGAAGAATCAGGGTAGGTCAGTATAAGGTAAGGAAAGAAACCTGGAATAGATTTGTGTCTACCATTTTTAAAAGCAACTTGGTTTTTTTGAGACAGGGTCTCACTTTGAATTTAGGCTGGCCCTGAGCTCACTATGTAGCCTCAAACTCACAGCAATCCTCCTGCCTCTGCCTCCCAAGTGCTGGGATTACAGGCATAATCCATCATGCCCAACCTCATGGTCTGTGGTTCCCAGGGACACAACTTGGGACCTTGTGTTTGTCAGACAGGCACTGGAACCACTGAGCTAAATCTCTGGCCCTAAGAGCAACTCCTGAAGCTCATCCCTTGACATCAGGCTCTAGTACTTTGAAGCAATAAATTCCTTTTGTTTAAACCACTGTGAATTGGTTACACCTGCCCAACCATGTTAATATATGGCACGAGTAGAGAATTTTACCCACATAGAAACCCTTCTACCTTGTCCAGAATGTAAACCCTTCTGTAGGTACCATGACAGAAAGGTTTATATGTACTTTAGTACCTTTGAGAGGACAAATGTCTTTGAAATATTGGAGTTATATCTAGACGTTGAAAAGGAGATAAAAATTGAATGTTTTAAAAAAAGAAATTACATATTTTTATATCATATTTGTCTTTGAACATATTTTTGAAACAAAGGAAATAACATATTGCAAAGAGCAGAAAGTATTGATTCTCACAGCTGTATTTCTGTGTAGCTCTAATTTCTGTAAAAGTGTAGTGGCAAAGATGGTGAGGTGTCAGCATCCTCCTGAATTAAAGCCCTTTAGCTCACTCCAAATTTGCCAGTATCTAAGAAGAAGGTTGTTTATATGAAGGATAGTTTATGATACTCGGAAAGCCTAAAGCAACATAGAAATCCGAAATGGAATCAGCCCACAGTCTATTTGACTGCTACTCTATTGACAGAGCCGACAAACCTGAACACGCAGATTCAGCTAAGTAGTAAGCAGTTCTTCCCACAAGGAGCCTCAAGGTATGTGCTCTTTGCCTAATGGAACTGTAAAACAAAAGTAGGTAGTTCAACCTCTCTTTCTGCTGAAGATCAAGAAAAAAATGCTATAGAGTGCTCTGAAGCATAACATTGGCAGAAAAATCCATATCATAATGCCAAGCTATTGGAAGGCCTTGAGAATCAAATCAAATACAAACATAACCTGCATAAAGAAAGTATTTTAAAAATTTTCATATTTTCTTGTTTAACAAATTGTGAACACAGTCCTGGTTTGTCTCTGAAGCCTGTGTGAGCCTTCATTGTGTAAGACATAAAGCAGGCTTTTATAGAGATGCATTTCTATAAGCTTGATTATATAGTAAGAAATGCATAGCTCATATAGTTTTATACTCTTTTATTGCACTGATACATCTACTTTACTATTGTACATATCCACAGTATGTGTCATCATTTTGTTTAATGGGTGAGTGTGGAGGGTTTTTTTTGTTTATTTTTGTTTTTGTTTTGTTTTGTTTTGTTTTTATTGACATTCAGTTGCTACTTTATTCCCACACATTGAACCACCGATGTTGGAACATCCATGTTTGCACTTTCCTTGGAACTGGAGCACAAGCAGAGAAGCATGATCCTATGCCATGAAGAGTTCACAGTCTTTGGAGCTTACTTATGTACTCTTAGTGTCTTCAGTCATATCATTTTCTGAATATTACATTACAAAATTCACTTTAATCTATAGTTTTTCTGTCTGAGGTTTGTTACTTTTGATCAGTGCAACCAGAAAAAAAATAAAAACTGTAAATGAAAAATGCTAGAAGTAAACATTTACTTCCTGTTCTGTTTTCAGTACCAAGATGAAATCTTGCACTATCCCATTCCATTCTTCCGAGGGCACAAATCATCTCTTGGTGCAGTGTATCCACACTGTATATGTTACTGGCTTGTTGTGTCACTTAGCAACCTTTTAGGTTACTCCATCAAATGTCATAGTATCTCAAGACTTATCTTCAATGAGTTTTAATTCTATTAATAACCTCAAATCACAAGAGCAGTGATGGTGGCAGTTTCCTTTAGGTGAAGAGGAAAAAGCTTTTCCATTTAATAAGGAGTGGAAAAGCTGTATATTGTGTTTGCTAAGATTGACGGTGCAAATGCATTTTTCTTCCCATGAAATTGTGAAGAAGGAAAAAAGAGATCATGCTAGTTTTGCTGTCACATTTCATACTGCAAAGGTTATGACAAGTGTTAGTTAAGATGGAAAAAGTATCACATTTGTGATTGGATTTCATAAATGTGTCATAATTAATGGCAGCGTGTTCCGGAAAGCAGTGATTCTACTCATCTTGACTTCATTAAGAAACTCCCTAATATAAATGATATCAACACATTCACTCAACTAATGGATGGTTTCATAGACTCAGAAATAGATTTGGACTGAAAAATATTTCAGTTACCAGGCAAGTTGCATCTATTAATCCAGTGAAGAAGAACCTGCTACATATCTATCTGAGAGACCTGAAGAATTTGACTGAGAAAAAATATGATCCAAAGCAAGTCATTAACTGGGATTTAACTGTATTTTTCTACAAGAAGATACACAGCAGATCCTATATTTATGAAAGTATGAAGGAGACACTAGAGTATTAACAATGGAATGACATGTTAACTGGTGCTGTGTGGTGACACTGCAGGGTATATACACAAAGGCTGGCCTAGTGTCGGCAAAGTGCAGACCAAACACCATGCATTTCCAAAACAAAATTCATCTGCTTGGGCTATGCCCACATAAACAGAATAGTGACCTCCAGTTTGCTGATGTAATGTCTCCTCCATTGCTTCATCCTCAAATTGAAAAAGTATTTAGAAAAGGAAAGGTTCAAAATTAAAGCTGTTCATAACAGGCAGTGCACCCAAGCAATCTCAGAACCCTGTTTTCAAAATGCAAATGTCAAGGTTGGAATTTATTACTAAATGCACTCACACTGCTTAAGGCTCTTGACCAGGACACTATTCAGTTTGTAGAGCCCACATACCTCTGCCATTTGTATGGCAATGTGTATTCGAGCACATTTAATCAGCAGTTTATTCCTAATCCAGCCATTCCTAATCCAGGCCTATTGCAGTACTGAAAATTAGTTACTGTTTCTAAAACTGTAACATTCTTCAAAAATGCAATGGCTGGGCCAGAGATTTAACTCAGGGGTTCCAGCACCTGTCTTGCAAGTGCAAGGTCCTTGGTTTGATCCCTGGTAACCACATACAATACTGGGCATGGAGACTCACATCCAGCAACAATCAGTGCCACATACCACAGTGCCAGGCGTGGTGGCTCACGCCTGTCATCCCAGCCCTCGGGAGGCAGAGGCAGGAGGATTGCTGTGATGTGAGTTTGAGGCTGAGCTCAGGGCCAGCCTGAACTATAAAGTGAGACCTTGTTTCAAAAATAAATAAATAAATAAAAATTTAAAAATGCAGTGGCTGAATTGAAACCAGAAACTGTAAATGCATACTGGAAGAACTTACAGAGTGAAGTCAAGAATGATTTTAGAGTTTCTGAAGATTAGTGGAGGAAAACAATTCACACAGCACCCACGTTGATAGGAGGGGACTGCTGACATGCTGGAAGAAATTTGACACTACATTGAAGGCTACAGAGGAGTGTATCAAATGAGTAATCAGAAGAACTTTTTCATTCATCTACAGAAGACAAGCAAGATAACAAGAAGCCCAAAGCAGAACCAGCAGTATGGGTGTTACTTAATTTTGCCAGTTATTTCTGACTCTATAGAGGTCAACAAAGGTAGGGACTATGATTCTGAGATTGTGCTGTCCTTTGGATTTTTAATGCTCCCCAGAGGCTCACAAACTGAAGCTTGGTCCTTAGCTCATGCTGCTCCTGGAAGGTGACGGGACCTCTTGGGCTTGTTTTCAGACTGCCTGAACTCAGAATACAGCTTCAAGTCCAGTTACTCTGTCCTCCTCGATAAATACAGGGCAAGACAGAGGGTTCAGGGTAACGGAGCTGAGAGGGACAAAACACACATCTGTAACCATTTACAGTCCTTTGTAAAACAAAAAATAATCGGAACTTACACATCTACGTCATATTTAATGGGATGGACAACCACGGAATCCACTGTTAACATACGTCAGTCCTAGTATGCAGGCTGCCTCCTTCCCCTCCTCTGCTCTCATTCCTTTCCTCACCCTCTCTCTTCCCTCTCTCCCTTCTGGTCTATGATCAAAGTACTATGGATTTTTGTTATTGTTGTTTTTTAGATTATAATAGCAAATTACTTCCCAGTAAATGTTATAACAATATAAAATACCTTATGGTGGACACAATACATCCTCATGAGCAAATTAATATTATTGTATTCATTTTGCTTCTTCTGTTTTAATATTCTTAGGAGCCTTTGGCCTAAGCATTTTATACTGTTCATGAGAGGTTTTAATTCACTTTATTCCTAGCTTTTAGCTGTCTCTTAAAAAAAGATTTAACTTTGGCTTGGCTGAAAATACACTCTTTGTAGGAAGATTTGTTCCTACCTCCCTGAAGATCTTGAACGTGAAATTAGATATGGGTTCACATGACAGTTCCACTTCTGGGCAGAGAATTTAGTCTCTGCTGCAGTTTTCCTTTTTATCTATCACGTGGTATTAATGGATGGTCAGAGAGACGGAAATTAGGAGGCAGCGTCTCCTGCAGCCAGTACACTGGCCTTCTTGGAAATTTAATGGTTGTTCGAAAATCAGCCTATTATTGTTGTATAAAAACAAGATGAGGTACCCAAGCCATAGCTATGCCACTTATATTGCTTAGATGGAACTTGAGCAGATATTTTCTCTTAGTTTCAATTTGTGATAATTCATTCTTCCTTGAAATACTGACTTTTCTACTGGACTTTCTCTGTGCTAAAAGAAGCGACAATATTTGTCAGTTGTTGAAGTAGGAAAAGCAATGGCAACATACTTCGTTTTGCACAGGTATAGAAAGAAAACTTTTCTGAGTTTAAATTTGCTTTTACTCTAACCAGTTACTTAATGCTTACTGTGTGCAGGATGTGTGGAAATCACGTTCATATAAATATTTATTTAGTCTTGCTATTTTTAGTAATTTCCTCTGTCCTAGGACTAACGGCAGCTAACACAATGGAAAGATAGAGGAGAAAATTAAAGAATCAGGCAGAGAGTGAGATGCAGGTGGGGAGACCTGAGTTAGGAATTAGTATGCCTTACTGCCTACTCCCTGGAAGCTCACTTTGGTAACCTATTCATAGTTTTGAAATTGAAAACCTATTTTTTCCACTGATCTTAACTGCAGTCTTCTGACTATACAACTAGGGCACATTTTAATCACTTTTCCTCTTGAAGGCAGGCGAGAAGGGAAATGTCATTAACATCACAGAGGTGTTCACACTGGCAGCCTGGACAAAGTCCTGGGAAACACGGGGAGTGTAAAACAGTCCACTTGGGAGAAGGAAGATTGGACTGCAGCTTCTCTGGCATCAGGGAGTGCAGGTAGATGCCCATCCTCTCTTCTGATTCTCTCTCCCCAGTATTACTCTTGCTTCTGCTCCAGGGAAGTATTTCCTTGCAGATGTGAGAAGTAAGCAAACCAAACCTACAGCTGTTTTTTTTTTTTTTTTTCTTTTTCTGTTTTCCTGCAAACTTCATGAAACAAAGCCAGGCTCCCTGGCTTCCCCTTTCCTCTACTCTCCCTCCCTTCCCTTCTGTCCCCTCCTTCCCTCTGTCCTGCTGGGGATCCAAACCGGGCCTCACACACCAGCATCCTTTCTCCCACCCAGCTGTACCCTCCAGCCCTTTGTGAATCACCTTCATCAGATAGAGAGACCCAATATATTCTTAAGGGAATGTTGTCTATAAATATTATAAAAATGAAATGCTTCAGTATTTTCTCATTTAGTCAGATTAACAAATAGGTAACCCCTAATTTTTAATATGTCCTTGATGCTTATAATGTGTCAGGGGACAAAACAGGCTTATAATCTAGTAAAGTTCATAGTGATAAACAAGAAAAATCAGAATGGACTGTAAAAAGATACAAAAGCCTATAAATATTAGGTGTCTTAGAGGGCATTCATTGATTTAGAAAGATGTGATAAGTACTGGATTCCTGGAGTGTACCAATGGAATTAAAAATAATTTTAGACTCTATTCAATTTTTTATTTATTTATGCTTTTCTTTCCCCTCCACTCCTCTGTTTGTAGACACCCAGGTCACCACAGATTTGACTCCTAACAACTGCTGCCAACTGCTGCAAGATGACACCTTTTTTTACTTTCCTTTACCTTACTCAGGTTACCAGAGGGGACTGTCCACATATACTTGCTATATACACACAGCTGATTTTCTAAGACAGCCTTCCTAGAAGGGTCATTAAGAGCACAGACTGCTTCTTGTTTGTTGAGTGAATAGCAGGCCCTTAAATGTAATGGTAAGTCAACCTTGTAAGTGCACTCACTAGATCAAAGGAAACAAGATCAAGTCCAGCCCTCTGCTAAGTGCTTGAATAAGACCTGTTAAAAGGATAGAAAATGACAGCTACTTATGAAATTCAAGAAAATGAAATTAATACACTTCTAACACCAGCGACTGAGTGGAGATACTATTGTACAGATAACAGTAATTACTTTATCTGAAATAGAACAAAAGAAATTTGGTATAATTAATAAAGCCACAGTTACTTAGTGTGAAAACTTGATTATGTTTAGAATTGCTTCCATAGGTTCTGCAATGAATAAAAAATATTTGTCTTTGTCCAAACACATTGGAGCTTTTTTGATGGTGAAAATATATGTCTGTGTATGTATGAAGCATGTATACACATGTGCATATATAAAATTATATGTTACATGTACATATTTCAGTAGTGTGTTTTCTCAGGAAAAGCTATAGAATTGGCTATAGAAGAAACTTCATCTTTTTCTTTTCTTAGTGAAAGTTGACCCTCAATCTCAGGCAGGACAAACAATTGTACATAGAGGGCAGGAGTACAGGGGATCAAGGCAGGCAGCGTGCCGTGGCCATGTGCAGACAGAAACTGGCCTTGGTCTCAGGACTGACGAATGAGAAAGAGAATGATGTGAAAAAAACTAAGAAAGGATTCAAGGTCCTAAACTATAAGGATTTCTAAGAACAAAACAGAAAGCAGACACTCACTGAGACCAGCTTTTTACAATGAATATTCACATTATTTGCATTCATCAAAATCTTACCTAATGTGCTAGATTTGTCCAAAGAAAACTAACAAATTGTTTATTCATGAACAAGGTATGATTATTCTCATAATTGTGTTAGAAAATGTAGATATATGAAAAACATATTTGTTTCCAAAGTATTAGAGTCGCCATTCAGGAGATACTCCTACTGGCAGAAGAAATTCAAAATTGATTAACTAAATATTTCTCATAAAAAGTAGTTTACCTACTAGGAGGAAAAGTTATGTGGATCAGTCACTGCTAAATTTAAGAAAGATTTGCCAAGTTATTGAAATGGACTTTTTTTTTAAAGACAGGTACTTGGAGATGCTATTAGGTAAGAAAAACTATGATTGAAAGTTTTACCCTCCTTATGAGAATATTTTTGATAGTCTATACATACATGTTTATTTGGAAGAAGAACATGTAAAACCTGTAAAACAATAACATGTAAAACCTAGCACCTGTTTTGAGTGCCGAGTTCCTGTCTCAAGCTCTTTAGCTGCTCATCCTTGGGTGAGTCATCTCTAGTTTCTGCACAGCCCAATTTCATCAGCCTTAAATGAGCCCTCTTGAGCTTGAATTATCAACATCTAGCTCCTTTCAGCTCCAAAATGCTAGCTCAATTAGATTAACCATCAATAAGTATTTGATTATATTGAATAAATATTACATAATATTGACAGAACTTTTTTGTAATGGATTTCTCTAAAATAAAGCTACAATTTTGGCCAAATAGAAGAAATTGATAGAATTTCTACCACATAAAGTTCTAAAATAGTTCAATGAATGGATTTTTCTAGGGACTTTTGTCATCTCATAATTACTCTGAATCACTAAATGATAGATTTGAGTTTAGCAATTCTTTGTTTTTTTTATTTTTGAGACAGGATCTCACTTTTGTAGTTCATGCTGGCCCTAAGCTCACTATGTAGCCCAGGCTGGCCTTGAACTCACAGCAGTCCTCTTGATGATAGGCATGAATCAGCAGGCCCGGCATTATGGTATGTGATTACTGGGGATTGAACTCAGCACCTTGTGCTTGTATGGCAGACAACGGAACCACTGAGCTAAACCCCTGATTCTACTTTAGCACTTCTTGGCCAACCTGGCACAGCTTCAATTGTCACAACTACCCAATAGCTGAAAATCTTTGTGCTCTATTTTACTCATAGGAATTTTGGGCAGGTAGCAGTGTAGGAGCAGAGCAGAGCCTGCATTTGGCCAGAAAAGTACAAAGAACTTGTTTCATCAGCTCTATTATTTTCACTTCATTTCTTTTTTCATTCATGAACACCATATTGTTTGAAGGAAATTATATACTGGCCGTGGTTACTTTAAAGACAGGCTTGATGTCAGAGGGACATGAATTTGAGATACTTTAAAAGTGACAGATCTGTTTATGTACCTAATTTTAAGCAATGCTTGGCCAACTGAATTAAAATAACAATAGTTAAATATAGTTATCACAAAGGTTAATCAGCTTTATTTCACTGATAATTTTAGAGCTGAATTTTTGGACATTTTCTCTTTGTAACTTTTTAATAGTTCCACCTTTCTAATATCTTTTCATATTATGCAAAGAAAACACAAAAGCATTTTTAAGGAATCTTTCAGCCTCATATAACTTCTGTAAGTCTTACTCTGCTTTCGCACCTTACAGATTATTTTCCCATTCTTAATTGCAATAAAATGGATTGTAACTAGCCAGTATGTAATCCTTTATATACTTTCTGAGGTGAGCTGCACGTTTTCCTACCCTGAAAGAGGTCAATAATCCCATATGAAAACTCAGTCACTTGCCCAAAGTTTAGTTTTACCTTGGAAATAAACAAAGATGCATGAGTTATCCTTCCATCCTGGAGATGTATTTGAGTGCCTGATAAGTGCACTCCCTTTGAGTGCCTCCCTTTGAGAAGGACATTGTATTAAAAGAATGATACAGTGAGAAAATAATAATGGTACAGCTACAAAAAAAGTCAGGAGTATTTATTCCTCCTGATTACTATCTGGTCAATATGCTGGAAATGTTCCCTGTCTTCTATTCCCCAGGGGTCATCCCAGAAGAAGCTGTTCTTTTCATCCAGACTTGTGCACTGGAGTCCAGGACCTGCTCTGGATCTCCACTGAGGCTCCCTGAAACTGCTTTTCTAAATGTTGATCTCTCATACACTGGAGGGTTACTTTGTTGATCCACTGTGCAGAGTAGAATCAGGGACAGTGAGGATCCTTGAACTGTTACAAAAGCCTGTGTGCTACAAGATTGCTGCTGCCTGTTGATAGTCTGCAGCATTAGGTACATATCTATTAACTGTTCCTATTGTTGTGTTGGGTGGTCTACTTGTAGGAACAAAGACTTCAGTTGGATTGCTTTATAAAAATTGTATTTGGATATATGAAGAAGTTTACTAAATTCTAAATGTCTTAGCACTTCCCTTTTAGATGGCAGAGACATTACAATCTGACAAGAGACATTTTATTAAAAAAAAAAAAAGAAACCTTAGCTCATATAACCGTGGATTTAAATCACTGAGCTTTACTGATTGTTATGTAAAGTCCATTTGACTATTCAGTTTTGAATTTTTGGAAAGAAAGTATGCTAAGTCATTTATTCATTTCACTGAAAACAGTTCTTTTTAGACATAGGCTAGTTGTGAACTAATACAATCATTTTTATAAATACAAATACAGTCTGTTAGTCCTGCCCTTGATGATGAAAATATTTTTTATTGTTTTTAAATATCTGGAACATTACTGATTATAGACTTGGCTTACAAAATATTTACATACACAAGGCACAATTGGTGAAGGAGAAATAAGTGGTTAAAAATACTACCTAGAAAAATCACAAGCTGAAAACAGGAGATGAGCTGTTTAATAAGATCAGGGACACCAGGTGCAGAGACATTATAGAGATAAGCTGGGACAACCTTGAGGTTCAACCAGAAAGAGAGATAAGAATGACCTCTGGATAAATGAAAAGATAGAGTAGGAGAAAATGAAACCAGCATCTACAGAAAAGTTCCTCAAAGCCATGGCTGCTGAAATTGAGATCTAAATGATTGGCTTCTACCACTTTCAAGAAAGAACTTTTCAAGACATGTAATTTAGTGGTAGAAAAATTACTGTTGCTAATGTATATGAGTGTGCAAGCCCAATGTGTTTTATGGATGGACTGTATATAAAAAGTAGCTTAACTATTAAATCTTCTTTTTATCTTTATTTTTGTGCAAGTAAAAACATGCTATTTCTGGGCCAGGGAGTTAGCTCAGTCGTTCTGGCACCTGTCTTGCAAGCACAAGGACCCAGGTTCAATCCCCAGTAACCACATACTATACTGGGTGTGGAGACTCATGCCCAGCAGCAATCAGTACCACATACTACAATGCTGGGCGTGGTGGCTCATGCCTGTAATCCCAGCACTTGGGAGGCAGAAGCAGGAGGACTGCTGTGACATTCATATTCACAGAGTTTGAGGCTGAGCTCAGGGCCAGCCTGAACCACAAAAGCGAGACCCTGTCTCAAAAAACCTAAAAAAAAACTCAAAAAGAACATGCTATTTCTAAGTCAAATGGATTTGTCAGGTCTTTATGGACAAGCAATGTGCTACAAATTAGTAAATGTTTCATATATTGGAGGAAAAATTTCCTTCTAGATTTGGAATTCCTTTAATGGTTTAATTTCATCCTCTACTAGTGATCTAATAATAGACGACTGAAGAGGGGAGAAAGAAGTGTTTTCAACTGTAGATTAAGTAATAGCTACTTAGGTATGTGTGTGAGAATTTGTTTCAAGTAAGTCTTATTTTGGAACAAATTTAGACAAAACTTGGTGATAATACAGCTAGTTCTTGTATTTTTTTTAAATAAAGTCAGTTTCATAAACATCTGTGACAGTGTGGTACATTTGTCACAATTAATAGCCCAAGATTGGTGCATTATTCCTGGCTTTACAGTTTGCTTGTGTTTTCTTAGTGTTTGTCTATGACCTTCTGTTCCAGGATCCTATCCAGAACACTTTATATTTAGTTCTGTCTCCTTAGTTCCTCTTTGCTGTGATAGTTTCTCAAGTTCTCTGTGTTTTGAACATCTTGACAGTTTTAAAGAGTTATCAGATAGTTTTGTAGACTGTAGATGAGAACTTGATTAGTGTGTTCTTGTGATTATGCTGGGATTAAGGGTTACAGGAAGGAAAGCCATGAAGAAAGAATGGCATTTCTAGCACATCACGTCAAGGGTGATGCTATCAGTATGATTTATCACTGTTGGACATATCTTGATCACTGGTTGAGGTAATGTTTTTCAGGTAACTTTATTCAAAGATTATTTTTTTGTCTGTCTTCCCCAACTGTACACTATGGAATGACACCATTATGTACAGAGAACAAATAAGGAAAGAATCATAGTCTTTGCCCAAAGCAGTATTTATTTTACGGGGCTGTTTCATAGGTTGATTGGGATTAACGTTGATTTGGATGAAGGCATACAAAAGGCTTTAGAATATTCACATTGTTAATCATAATAATAACTGTCAATTACAACATAAGTTTGTTGTTCGCTCAGTAGCTCTGAACATAACTGATAGCTATTTCTTAAAGCTGAGGGGATTCACGAAGAGAAGGGAAATGACATTTTAATTAAGGGAACAGCAGTCGTCTTAAAGATTATTTTAACAGAATTCTCATTGCACTGTTTACCATGTATGTGAATTAGTTCAAAAAGACATGCTCATTTCTTTTTCAAACGTAGGACTCTGAAAATTTAAAAAAATAGTTCAGCTTTTGTCAGATAAGTAGTTATCTAATTAACACTCCATTTTTTTTCTACACTAGTTCTATAAGTTAGATAAAATATTTGGGCTAGACTTCTCAAGAGAATTTTAAGTTGATTTAATTATTATTTTTATTAAGTACTTAAAATGTTTTGATAATTTAAAATTATGACAAAACCGTCTTAAATATGATTTAAAGTCCTAAAATCCTGTTAAATTTGGATCATATGCTTCTTTTTTGCTATCACAGAGCAGAAAATACATTGTTCTGAATTTTTCATATTATAAATGCTATTTATCTCAATTTTTATTTGGATCTTGATTTTTCATTTTGAAGTCATATATTTCTTATTGAAATTTAACAGGGTAATGTTTAAAAAAAAACTGGGCAAGTATTTCAGATGGGAAGTACATGAAGCGTTTGTTCTTCTAAAGCTGAAAGTTTAGGCAATTGCGAAAATCTTTCTATTAAGTCTGGTGATTGACAAATCAGTCAAAGAACTGTAATTGCCCATTAAGATAATGAGTATCATGTGGTAGAAACCATGTGTAGGCAGCAGGGACTTGTCCTGACTGTAGAAAATCTATCCAGCTATCAGAGAGTCATAAGAATCAGAAGAATAAACACTGCACCAAAATATTGTAAATGCTAACAGGTACTTTAGTAAACTTCAAAAGGATAATTAAAGACTTTATGTGTGTTTAATAAAAATTTTAATAAGTGAAATAGATTTGTGTCTAATTTATATATGTCATGTTCAATCAGTATTTATGATTTTATAAAATAATGTGATTTAATAGTTGAGTTGATTTTCCCCAAGGAAAAATAAAACTAGTCATAAATAAATTACACCAAAGTGAAATTAACAGTATACTAACATTTAAGTTTTATGACTTATATTTAAGGGTAGGGAAATTTTGAAATAAGATAGGCAAGTATTTATTGTGTCAAGTGCTTGAAAATGAAAACAAAGACATGATACCTATGCCTAATAAGTTATTTTATTTTATTTAGTGATTAGGGTCTTGCGAGGTATGTACTATAGTAAACTCTACATAGTTTTTAGGGTTTTTGTTCAGAAGGTTGTCAAGTCTTGATTTCTGGAAGTTGATTCATATAAAAGGAATAGAAAATTGTGAGACATAATGAGAATGACCCATGCATTTAAACTCTATTTTTAGGTATGATATTAAGGTATGAAACAACTATTACACTGGATAGAAGTTTTCTACTAGAACATATTTTCCTTACTGTGGGAACAGTAAAAGAATTTGATAGGAAGATAAAACAGCTCCAAAATAAATTTTTCCTTATTCAACTATTAATGTTTTTGCATGTTAAAATAAGTAAAATATTTTAGGAACATTATATAAAATGCTGTTTTAAAAGATCCCAAAAGCTTAATAGACAAAAGCTTAATGCTTATGTCCTAAGTGGATCCTCGTGCTTTGGGATATCAAAAACATGCCTGATGGGACACTGTTCCATCTTCAGGTATCTCTTTCCCCTCCTTTCTGATAGGGGACAAACTCGAAGCTTGTGTGTTGGGTTCTACAGTTAGTAGGATTTTTGCTGTCCTACTTCCCAAAGCTACTACTTTGAGGGTGTTGGCTAGGAAAGAAATCATTATCTAGAGATCCTTGTCTAGACAAGGGAAAGATCATTCTCAGATTTCATTCAATAGTATTTGGCCTTTCTTAGTAAAAGGAGTTTCCCAACATCAGGATGCTGCTGTATTATGATGATAGCTCCAGGAATCTGAAAGATAGGCTCACTCCTTGAAGATTAGAAGGTAATCTCTTGCTTCAGGCCCCCAAAAAAGTGTGAGCTTCTACTTGTCTCCATCTGACAAGATTCTTGGAACTTTGGTCAATTCCCAGGCAACTCATTAAGAGTTGTGCTTTGGACGGGGCTTCTTCTTCTTCTTCTTCTTCTTCTTCTTCTTCTTCTTCTTCTTCTTCTTCTTCTTATTCTTATTCTTCTTCTTCTTCTATCTTTAATGATTAATTTTATAGGAGCCTGACATTTTCCATACAATCAAAGCAAATAGAATTGTATATTTTTTGCTGAAAATATTTCTTAAAATCTTGGATATTGGCCGTAGCTCATATAATCTGAATTGTGCTTGGAGAACACGGTGAATGTTTATTTTTAACTACAATATATTCGGTATCACTCTAGCCATAAGAATATTTTTTTCTGATCAGCTTCTTCCCAGCGGGCATCACGCTGTCTCAGAGCCCACAGTCAGCTAGTCTTCTGGGAAATACTGTGACCCTCAAACAGTGAGAGAGTCCTGGTCTCAGAGAGCCAGATGGTGGAAACTGTGAGCACCTCATCCAGGAGGTTCTAGACAGTGAGGTTCTCCAGAAAGACACAGAGAGATCACCTGTGGGGAACTTTGTTGTCGGTGAGGATCTTACTTTACAAATTTGTTGCATCTGACTTCTTCATTTCACATTTCCCATCCTGAAGTCTTTCCTGCTGACCTCAAGGAACACGCTCAATCTACTTACTGGCTTGCTGATTCTTTCCTTATCCCAAACGTTTCTGTTCTTCGATTTGCTAAGCTTAACATTTTATTTTCCATGCTCAGTGTTTTCAGTTGGTATGTGTTTGTTATATTTTCTTCTGGTGCCAGAATTCCCATAGTTCGTTTGTCATTTGACATTGAATATGCCAATTTTACATATTTTTTCTGCCATTCATTTTGCATTAAACAGTGCAGTGGTTTCTTTTTATTTAGCATTGTGCTATAAGTGAGTATATTTCCTTTTCCAGTTAGTGAGAACTCAGTTTCAGCTAGTGTCTCTCAGCTTCAGCTTGTGTCTCTTAATTGTCGGGAGATGAAAGGGACAGGAAGGGAGGGCGTGTCTCACCATAGTGACTGTTACAGTTTGCAGAAATAAAAATACTCAGACCTTTTTGTCTTTGCCTATACCCTGGGGCTTCGCCGACCAATTCTGATTCAGTTGGCCTAAGGAAAGGCCCATGCTTTTGTATTTTTCTGCATTACTTCCGTGATGTCAGTGTGCACTGGATTTTAAGAACTTCAGAGGCCTAACCATTGCCTTGAGACAGCCAGACACCCCCATATTGTCTTGTGCTCCAGTGGCTTACTGTTGGTGTTGGACAGAAAGATGGAACAATTAAAAACATGCATAGAGCAGGAATATAGATAGAATGATTAAATGCATAGAACAGTGCAGTCAGAAAAGAGCTAATGTAATTTAGTCTCTCCTATATTCAGGACGCAAGCTTAGTCAGATTTTCTAGACTCTGCTCCCCCTAGAGTTGTCCCAGGGATGAGCCACCTTTTATTGTCAATTTCTCTGTATTGTGTACTTCCTCTTCTCAGCCTCCAGGCAGGTGTTCTTACCAGTTCGGTTCTTTCTCTGTGGATTCTCTCAGTGGTCAGTCTTTGCCCAGGAAAAGAAGGGCACAGGATCAGCCACTGCTACCCAAGTGCTTTTTTGGATGGAATGTTTTGCTATGGTGACTGTAACTTTGTGTGTCCAGCAGGCATATTTCTGAAAATGAAGTAATGTCACATGCTTCAGAAAACTCATATAATGATGATAATTTATGCTATTCAAAGGATGTCAAGATTCTGTAAAGGAAAAATTGAAAGTACTTGACTATAGAAAGCATTTTTGTAGAATATTTCTGCTTGAATTATTCCAGTAGAATTCTGTAGAAAATCTCATGAACATTTATTAAGAATTTCTTTACCTGAATTTAAATAGTGTCTTCTGATGTATTTTAAAAACTTTATGAAAATGTAATATAATTATATCAAATATTATTGTTTGTTCCCCTGTGTTACATGACTCCATTATGCCTTGGGGAGTCTCAGAATGGTTTACCATTTTTAGTTTTAATTAGTTTATTATTATTATTTCCTATTGCTTTCGGAAGAACTGCTTCTTCAGAGTGACTATTTGATAGTACAACAGTATAAATAAAAGGATATTCATTCCATTTAGGGTCACATGATAATAATAAATACACTAAAAATGAGACTTATTTGATGAATCAAATTCAATGGAAATCTTTGTAGAATTTATTTTTTGAACTCTGGGAAACAATATTTAGCAGATATTTATTTTAGATGCATATCAGAGTAATCTGATTTGCTGATTTTCCTAACCACTGGTTAAGAGGAAAATTACTATCAGTAAATGTGATCACATATTTCATGATAGCATCACATATTTCCTTAAATCATAATGAACATTAATTTCTCTCCTTTTGTTTACTACACAAGCATACTTATTTTTAGGGGGGAAGGTTACCTGATAGAACATTAATGGTTATTAACAGACTTTATTCTGGGTCTGTAAAATATTTCCATTTCTTTTATGTAACTGAAGATAAAGCTGGTCTACATAATGTTTATCACTCACTCACTCACTAGATTTTTATATGAATTGTTCTTATGCACATAGCATAATAGCCAAAAAATTGATATGTTCTTTTTGAGATATCTTAATAATTGATTAGAAATTGCTACATAATCAGTCTTAAATGCAACTGTAGAGGCTGCTGTGTCCATTCCTTCACCTGTCAGGTACTTGTGTACTTTCTTTAGTTATGCTGTACAAGATGTCTGGGTGAGTGGAACTGAGTTGAAAATGTCAAATTATTTGATGGATTCAATATTCTAAATAGAGTAGCTAAAAAAGAACTTGTTGTCTAACTTGACAAATAGTCTGAATGAAATATATAATAGATAATATGATATACAGATGATTTTATCACTTTTTCAGACAGTGATCCATTACCCAACCACAAAGCAGACTGCTGCAAACACAAACTTGATTGAAATAGGTCATTGCAATACCATAATACTTTCTTTAATGCATGGGTTGAGTGGGAAAACTTCCTTAATTTACAGAATGGAATGTGTTGTAATCATGCTTTCTGATAGAATAATATCTAAAAAATATTAATTGTGCCATTAAAAGTAAAATGTATTCTCACTGAAAATGACCATTGTCACCCTCTGATTATTCAAAATTTTAAGAAGTGCATTCTATTTTAATTAGAATGAGAATAGGTTGTTTAACCTCAGAGCTTATCAAAGTGATTCCTTCAAATATAATCAGATGGAATGATTTCACTCTATATATACTGTCAAAGGCAGGGAGCAAATAGAACAGAAGAAACTGAGGGTCCTGGCATAAAGTAGGTATGCCATATGACCTTACACATTTTGTTCCTAGACTCTGTAAACATTGATTAACATGTTGATGTGAAATGATTGGATTAGTTGATATAAGGAACATTTAAATTCTTCAAGATAGGCTACCTTTTAACTAAAATTTAACCAAGATTATTTTTGTTTGAAATGCATTGCTTAAGCTATAAAAATACTGGTCATTCTGATGTTTCATAATTAGCCTACTTCAACACATGTAACTCAGGAAACTTGTCAATATGGACATTCTTTTTTTGGAAATGTTAAATTGAATATTATTCTTCATAATCTCTAAAATATTTAATTGAAACTGAATATAATCAGTCAAGTTCAGGTAAAAATCATTTCTTCTTCCTAAGAAGCATCCTCTCATTATGTAAGATTTGCTATACATGCATCTGTAAAGTTCACGAAAGGAATCAGAACTCTACAGCTGCTTACGTGATGAAAAGGTCATTGGCATTAAGGTTAAATGGCTCACGCATCCTTCTTCCCATAAGTTACCACTGTTGTTTTGTCTAGTCTGGTATGTTAGGTATATTTAAATGGATAGCTAAGTCATTTTCATGTCAGGGTAATTCACTGGTATTTTTCAGGAGTATTGACTGTTGTTGCAAAAATATCACGAACCACATGGCCTCTGAATAACAGAAATTTATAACCTACAGATCTAGAGTCTGAGAAGCCCAATATCAAGGTGCTAGCATGTTCCAGATCTGGTGAGGGATCTTCGTAGTTCCCAGAAGCACTTCCTGCTCTGGTGTGATAGCAAAAGTGAGGGGATCTCTCAGGTCTCTGTAGGGTATTAGTTCCATTCCTGAACTCTCACCCTTCTGACTTAATCACTTCCCCAAATCTCCACCTTTTAACACCATCACACTGATCATTAGTTTTAAACATGTGAATTTTGGAAGGCCAAAAAAGTTCAGTTATATCAAGACAAAGTGTTTAAATGAATAAGTAAATCTGAACAGACTTTTAAACTATTAATACTCCTGACCTATTACCTTAGCATGGCTTCAAGTGAAGTTTCTTCATCTTTCTGGTCCCTTTTATCTTTTTTCCAGTAGTCTCTTCCATAAAATAGATATTTTCTCTCTTACTTTGTAGCAGACAGCTGTTTTGCAGCCTTTGCCTTATGAAGCAAGGAATGCTTAAACTGGGCAACCATCTCTTTCTTTTTCTGCCTTATCACCTTCGGCAGAGAAAAATGAACTTGTAATTGCTCTTAATGCTAATTGTAAATGTATCTCTCTTTATGGAAACAATTAAAGTATCATACATTTAATAGGGCTAACCTTATAATACTCATTTTAAAATATCCTTTATTTATTATTTGTCCTTTGCTGATGAGCTGTGTTTTTTTTTTTTTTTTTTTAAGGTTTTTTGAGACAGGGTCTTGCTTTGTGGTTCAGGCTGGCCCTGAGCTCAGCCTCAAACTCACATCACAGCAATCCTCCTGCCTCTGCCTCCCGAGTGCTGGGATGACAGGTGTGAGCCACCACGCCCGGCACTGTGGTATGTGGTACTGGTTGCTGCTGGGGTGAGTCTCCACGCCCAGTATGGTTATGTGGTTACTGGGGATCGAACCCGGGTCCTTGTGCTTGCAAGACAGGTGCTGGAACCACTGAGCTAAATCCCCAGCCCTGATGAGCTGTTTTATTTGAGACGGGGTCTCACTTTGTAATTCAGGCTGGTGTTGAACTTACTATGCAGACCACTGTGGCCTTGAATTTATAGCAGTCCTGCTGCCTCTGCCTGCTGAGTGCTGGGATTATTGGTGTGAGCTACCACACCTGGCATTGTGGTGTGGGGTGAGTGGGGATTGAACTCGGGACTTATACTTGCCAGGCAGACACAGGAACCACTGAGCAGGAACCACTGGCTGGAGCTAGCTCCAGCCTACTGATGATCTTTGAGATTGCCCTTTGGGTTCCTTCAAGGTCTGAACTTGACATTTTGTAGCAGCCTTCACCATACATTTCCTCATCCTTGCTTGGTCCTAAATATTACCTTTGCTAATCACTGATGTTTGCAGCCTTTTGGAGCATTAGTGATGTCTGAAAGCACAGTTCTGGTTGACTCTTCTATCTTCTTGCAGTGGCCTCTGCTGAGATACTGCTGTATTACCCAAGTATTCAATTAATCCAAAAAAACCTGATACTATCATAGCTTTTCTTTCTTTCTTTTTTTTTTTTTTTTTTAAAACAGGGTCTTGCTTTTGTACTTCAGGCTGACCCTGCACACAGCCTTGAACTCACAGCAGTCTTCTTGCCTCTGACTTCCAAGTGAGGGATCACAGGTATCAGCCACCATACCCGGCACTGTGGTATGTGGTTCTGATTGCTGATGGGCTTGAGTCTCTACACCCAGCATTGTTGTATGTGGTTACTGGGGATCCAGCCCTTGCAAGGCAAGCACTGGAACCACTGAGCTAAATCCCTGGCCCTCTCATCCTGTGAGGTACTTCCAATGATCAAGCTTTTTTCTGTGCCTTTACACAAAGGATTTCAGAAAGACATTAGCTCAGCCAGCACAAAATCAAGCTGCTGTTGATTTCTTGTGGTTGGCAGTGCATCTGTGCAACTTCTAGCTCAGTGTAGCTGATGCCACTTAAAAGTGTAAGAGTGAGGAAAAGTGTGCAGTTAGTGGTCTCCACATGAAGAAAACATATGTAGGAAAAATTATATTACAGATGAGTGCAAGTGTTACCCAAAAGAATTTCTTTGCTATCTGTTGTGCACTGAGAATCATTTCATGAGGCAGTGCAAAGAGAGGTCACATAGAACATATTATAAAAAAGGAGAATGGGGACTTTTGAATTTAAAATGTAGAGAAGAAAAAGAAGTGAAATTAATACCAAATCTTTTACCTCCCTTCTACAGTTTTTCTGTATTAGTGCAGAAAAGAGATTTGTGATACTTTATTGAATCTAAAATTTTTTGTTTGGCTCAAATTTTATCAATAGCCTAACAGCATAAGTTTATCAATAATGGGGAGACACCCAAGTAATATCTACCAAGACTAGAAAAATAGTAATTGAGTAATAACACAAACATATCCAGAATCTTTGTTATAATTTTGTTTCTGTAAAAGAAGGGAACCTGAAGAGAAATAATATAGCAAGGTGGTTAAGAGCCCAGACTGTGCTGTGCACTCTTTACTTACAGTCTGAGCTTGTCTTCTCCCCAGGTGTGTGACTTTAGGCATGCTACTTAGCCTTTCGATGTCTTGGTTTTCTCATTCTAATATACAGCACAGGGAAAGCTAATGAATGTGCCAGATGCATAAAAAAAGCCTCAGTGCATGTCAGATGGAAATCACTGTTACAGAAACTGTGGCGGGTATCATGTGGGAAAAGAATGATGTGTCATCTGGAAAACTGAACCTGGTTTTAAGATTTTACCTTAGTTTCCTCATTGTCAAATAATATTAAGAACTGTACCTCCAGAGTTTGATGTAACTGTTATTTTGAAATCTCTTGGTGCTTTTCCTTCACATGTAAGATCTTGGAAAGAATGCAGTATATTTTGTAATTCCATAAAATAATTATAACAATAATAATAATCTTTTAAAATTTTAATTGAATTTTTTGTTCCCAGTTTTAAAGGTTCTTTGATATAAATGGGGGGGGGGTTACTATCCAGAAGAGAAAAGTGAGGCTTCTGGGAAGTTCACATTTTTGCTTATGTTTTGACAGAGTACAGTAGGGCTTCCAGCCAAAGAATCATTTGTGGTTAGAGTAGTACTCAGTGGGGCCTTTAGCAAAGGGAACAGTATCAGCTCCATTCTAAAGCTCTTTCCTAGGAGTTTGCAGTAGGTAAATTAAAAAGAAAAAGCAACTCTCACTATTTTCGGATTAATAAAACAGTTTTATCTTTGTAAAATACTAAATTGCAGCTGTCTTATGCTTTTATGTTTCCATTTTGGTTAATGCTCTGGCTCAAATGAATGACTGTAAGAGTGAAATTCTAGTGACCCGAGTTTTACATTATTGTCAACAGGCAACCTGAAGACTATTACCTAGAAAGCAGTTCATCGTTCATTTCTTTTGAGCAGTTGCCTAAATGAAACAGTGGTGTCATACATGATTTTAACTTGCAGCACAAAAGATCCTGGCTTACTAAATAATTCTGAGTTGTACTGAAGGATTTGGGTCTTCTTCCAAATATCAACGTAAGAAACACATCTGCAATCAGCAGAAAGCAAGTATTTAAAGCAATTCCATAATGAATTTGAGGACATTTTAAATACAATTGGTTAAGTTTCTACTTTATCATTCTGTCTTTTTCTAAGAGTCTGCTGCAACATTTTGGGAAAGATCATGCTGACTAGAAACAAAATTAGGAGGACAGATGTGACAGGAATTAAATGTCTTCAGTCCTAAGAATGGCCAGGGCTGCTGTCTCCCATAATTGCAAGAGGCACCTCGGAGGCCCAGAGTGTGGACCCAGTGCTGGCCTCTGCTTGCTGCATATGCTCTGATGATTCTCGCCATCCAGCGCTGTCAGGCTTGCTCATGTGAGTGGAAGTAAGAACAAAATACACCATCGACTCCTTCTTAAATTATACCAAACAATGTTTCCAAAGGCCATTTAATCTAAAAACTAGAACCCAAAGAATACGGCCTGAGGAATATTTTTAACTCTATTCTAAAACTTTTTGACAACCATAAGTTTTATGTCTGGGTACCTCCTTTGGGTATCTCTGATGTGGTATTTGAGGAGATTATAGCCTGAGAAAAGGGCAAAATGCTCAAATTCTCAAGGGTACGGGATCCTGAAACACATGCTTACACTATACGTTTGTTTAACCTTGGCTTCTGAAATTATAGGGCTTTTATTTTTTTTTTTTTCAGATAGGCCTAAGACATATAGTTTCCCCATACAGATAACCATCTAGTCAATAAAGAAATATCTGAAATATGTTAACAAATAACATTCTTTAGCCAGTTGTCCTTCCCATTGGCAGTAGGATGTAAGGATTAACTCCTGTCCACCAGCTAAACTGAGGAAAAGTAAGGATCAAAATGTTCTAGCCATGTATTTAAACTCCTACTTCTATAGACCTTTGTTATTGTGATTCTCATTGCCCCAAATAGAGTTATGGGCTTAAAAACTCAGAGCATTGTGTTTATTTTAGAGTGCACTCAAATCATCAGTTCAGGCATGTACACAGCAACCAGTCAGGAAGTTACCCGTGCCTGCGTGAACGACTCAGTAATGGTGCATTTCCATGGCACTGGTGCCTCTGTCGTCTTCAGAATTTATGTAGCTCGGTTCCACTGTCTCTGCACATCAGCTCAGTCACACATTTGTTATATCCACATGAGAGAAACATGGTTAACTTGATTGGGAAGTATCCTTGGGTTTAAAATATCCCCTGTTCAATCTTTGCCAAAATAGCTCAGTTGGAAGAGTGTTAGACTGAAAGTATCCTTTGTTCTGCTATTATCTTTGTTAAAAATTTCTTGAAGATACTGTTGATAAGGGCTTTCTCTTTGATAATCAAGCTAAGGATTCTTTAAAATCATTTCTCAATGAAAGACATTTGTTTGGTGAAAAACTGAGAAGCAAAATTCATTATCCTATGTTGCTTCCTGAGCACTGAAATGTAATAAACAGAGGTGTTCTTTAGACATACTTTTTCTATGTCAGGATGACTCCATCTTAATTATTTATTCTACCAAGCAAAGCACATTTTGCTGTTGCTAGGACTGTGTCATTATAATCCTGCATTTTCACTACTGCTAAGTGTTGCTCAGTCTTATGCTTTAGATATAAAATGTCCCCAAAAGTTTCATGTTTTCAAGGGTGAAACTTACAGGAGCTTATTGGATCGTGGGCTGTCTGCTCACCAGTGGATTAGTCTAGTGATAAGTTTCTGGCTAAATGCGCCATGATGAGATGTGGCACAGTCAGAAGATGAGGGTCCCTAGAGCCTGAGTTGGAAGGGTGATACGTCATCCCACTTCTTCTCTTCCTCTCTGCTTCCCGGCTGCCACAGGCAGAGCACCTCTCTTCTTCCCATACCCTTCCACCCAGCCAACTGTGGAGCCACCAGCTATGGAGCCACCAACTGTGGACTCCACCCATGAAAACTTTGAGCTAAGTAAACTTCTCCTCTTAAATTGGGAGTGTAAGATATTCTGTTCCAGAGATAGGAAAGTGACTGATACATTCAGACACATCAACCATTTCTATACAAGACAAATGCTTATGTTAGTAAATTTTTATTTCAGACTTGTGTGTAGGCTAATAATTAACTATAATCTTTGGAAAAACAGAGATTGTTGTGTGATTTCTTCTTTGTGTGATTGAGAATAGTGACTGGTAAATAGTAAATGCTCAGTTTGTGTGAATGGATGGCACACTGAATCCATGAATGAGTATAAATGATTTAAGCTGAACATTGGCTCTTTATTTTTGGAAGGGGATGGTGCTTTTTCTGTGCTAAAAATGGTTGTAGTTTTCCTTATTTCAGGTTAAAAAGCACTTTAGCATCACTACCTATAGTGGGTAACAGAAAATTCATAGACTACTCCTTCGTTTAAAAAAATTCCTGGTGACATTTTTGTTTTTTTTCAACATTGGGAAATGTGTTTGATATAATCACTCTTTAATTGAGCTGTTTTCTCTATGGACTTTATATGTTTGAAAATTTTCAGTATTATAGTCAGTTTGATAATATAAAACTTTTCTTCTTAAAATTAGTTTTTTAAAAAATGATTTTATTGGTACATTTTATATACACATCATATCAAAATTGACCCTGAGAATTTGTACCATTACATGTACCATTACATGACATGACTTAATTCTCATTTTTTCACATTACCTTGCCCACTCTTCAACTCCCCACCCCCTATGTACATAACTTTGTTTCCTTTTTTTAAAACATCAAACGTTTTCTTTCCCTTCTTTACTTACCCTACCCTTTTCCCTTTGAATATTTTTTATTTCACAGTGTCTATCCTACATTGTAGAACTCATTTGTATCTTCAATTTCTCATACTAGAGTTAAAAAATTAGTTTTAAGTGATGCTATGTTTCTCAAATTACAGACTCAATATATTCAAATTTATATATTACAGCAGCCAAAATATAGAGTCAACCAAAGTTGTAACAGATAAGAAGACAAGAAAAGGTGATACATACACATAATTAAATACACATAATTGAATACACATAATGAGCCTTTTATAAAAGAAAATGTTTTTATCTGTGGCAACATAGATGAACTCAGAGGACTATAGCATATTGTTTTAAGCCAAACCACATATAGATAGACAAATACACATGATCTCTTATCTATATGTATGTGTGTGTATTTTATCTATCTATCTATCTATCTATCTATCTATCTATCTATCTATCTATCTATCAGATTTTGTTTTGACCTCCTCTTATCCATTGTCCACTTTATAAAGCAAATCTAGTCATGCTGCTCTGCATAAATGTAGGCCTACTTCCTGTTAATCAAAGGAAAAAGTGAAGTCCTGTTTCCTCATCTGTGCACACGTCCCTCTCCATCCTCATCTCCTTTACTCTGTCCTCTTCTGCTGCCTTCCTACCACATTGTTCTCCTTTATGTGAAATAACTTTGCCTTTGACTCTCCCTCCATGTTATTCTCTCTTCCAATAGCACTTTTCACCGCACTCCCTTAGATAGCTCTTTTTTCTCAGATCTTAAGCTGAATGTTAATTATTCCATGTCTTCCTCCAAATAGCCAGCTACTATAGCTTAGCCATGTTGACACATGGAATTAATCAGCATAGCTGTGTAGTGACCAGCCGACCCCTAAGCCACCAGGGTGCATGCTGGGGTCCACTTCTGTCCAGTTCCCATCCTTTTCATTCCACATTGCTCAGGAGGCATTGCATAAGGCCACATGTGTCAAGAGATGTTCCTGGGATGAAGTAGAGTAGACCTGAGCACATGGCAGGATGGTTCCTATGCAGTCCCTGGGCTTGTAGGAGAGAAGGTTGAGAATTTGTGTCCAGATCACCTAAGTTAACTTTGTAAAAGAAGGAATCTGTTAATCAGTCTTTAAAGATTTTAATCCATATTTTATGAAACTCATAGAAGTAGAGCATGCTAGTTTTTATTTATATTTGGTTTGAAGATGGAAATTGTTTCTCCTACTGTTAATTTTTCACTTTTATTCCAACTGAGTGAAAAGGAGTGCAAAGAAGTCTTGCAAAATAATAACACATTATTATAGTTAAAATAGTTCCACTTAAGGATCTGAGTATATCACCATGTAATTTATCTGCCATGTGACAAGGATTGTATTTCAAAAGAGACAGGTAGTTTAGGAGAGAGGCACACCATTTTAGTAATCATGTAAAAGCTTTGTTTACATCTGTAGAAACTGATGCTTTCCTGTTTGAGGTTCCAGTCACTTTTCCTTTTCAATTCTTCCATTTTTGTTCATAGTGCTTCCCTGTCTCCAGAGAATATATGGCTAATGCCCTGGTGCTACTTTGGGTTTAATGCCCTCCCTGTATCTCACATAGTTTTTAATATGAGTTGAAGTAAACAATTCTTAATGATTTCAATAGAAATATAGTAATGCTGTGCTAGCAGCTGAAGATATTTTATGCTGGCCTTTTAAAAAGTAAGTAAGCCTAATCCACTTTGATTTTATTTTAGTACACAGTGAAACAACTAGGTCTAGCTTTAGATGTTGGCAGGTTAAAGTTCAGTTTTTCCAGCACCATTTGTTAAAGAAGCTATCCTTCCTTCACTGAGGGTATTTGGCTCCTTTGTCAAAAATGAGATAGTTTAGTGTGTCTGGAGTTGTTTCTGGATCTTCTAATCTACTCCACTGGTCCTTGGGTCTGTTGTTTTGCCAGTACCACATGGTTTTTATCGCAGTGGCTTTGTAGTATAGTTTCAAGTTGGGGATCATAATACCCCCCATCATGTCTTTATTGCTTAGAATGCTTTTGTTATTCTAGGTCTTTTGTGATTCCAGATGAATTTCTGAATTATTTTCTCTAGATCTATGAAATATGCCATCAGGAGTTCAATTGGGATTGCGTTGAATCTGTATAATAGTGGTGAGAGTATAGCTATTTTGACGATAATGATTCTTTCAACCCAGGAACAAGGGATGTCTTTCCATTTTCTGATATCTTCTGTCTCCTTTTTCAGAGTGCTGTAATTTTCAGAGTAGAGGTCTTTCACCTCCTTTGTTAGGTTGATTACTAGATATTTCATTTTTTTGAATGCTACTGTGAAGGGAATTGATTCCCCAATTTCTTGCTCGGTGAATCTGTTGTTTCTGTATATAAAGGCTAATGATTTTTAAAACAGACACACTAAATCTGCTACAAAACAGATTAGGTAAAACTCTTGAAGAGATTGGTTTAGGGAAAGATTTCATAGCACAAGAACTGGTAGAAGAAATCAATAAGTGGTATCTCATCCTGTTTAGAGATTTCTGCACAGCAAAAGAAACCACTAGCAAAGCAAAAAGGCAACCAACAATATGGGAAAGAATCTTTCCCAGCCAATTTTCAGACACAGGGCTACTATCTAGAATATATAAAGGGCTTAAAAAAATCAACCCAGCCAAATTTAAAGATCCAATTTAAAAATGGGCACCTGAAATAAACAGACACTTTTCAGAGGAAGAAATAAAAGCAGCTAAGAAACATATGAAGAAATGTTCAACATCACTAGTCATTTAAGAGATGCAAATGAAAACAATATTAAGATTTCATCTCACTCCACAAAGAATGACTGCTATTTCAGAATCAGCCAGCAACAAATGTTGATGAGGCTTCAGAGAAGGAACCTTCTCCACTGTTCGTGGGAATGTAGACTGTTACAACCCCTGTGGAGATCAGTTTGGAGATTCTTCAGAAAGCTAGGACTGGAGGTCCTATTTGACCTGGCCATCGCTCTGCTACGTATATATACAAAATAATTAAAAGATTCATATCACAATGACGTATATGTGCCCATGTTTATAGCAGCTCAACTTGTGATTGCTAAATCTTGGAAACAACCAAAATGTATATCAACTGGAGACTGGATAAAAAAGCTGTGATTCTTCTACAGAATAGAGTATTACTCTACTATAAAAAATGATAAGTTTGAACCATTTATACTTAAATGGAAGTACCTTGAGGACATCCTCATAAGTGAAATAAATAGGTCACAGATAGGTAAATATCAGGTCTTTTCTGTGGTATGAGAAAATAAAGATGTAAATGAGTTCAAGAATGTATGTTATTTATTGTGAAATAGAAAATACTCAACGCAAAATGGGATGAAGAAGGAAAAATAATGAGATCATAACAACAAAGAAAGGAAACAAAGTTTATGCCTATAGGAGATGGGGGTTGTAGGGTGGGTGGGGCTATGGGAAAAATGAGAATCAAATTGTGTCATATAGTGGTACAAATTCTCATTGTTGAGTATAATCATGATGTTTGTATGTAATGTACCAATAAATATTTCAATTAAAAAAAGTAAGTAAACCAATCAAAGTTGCAAGATGCATTTTGAACTATTTTGGAATTTGTGTTTTTATCACAATATTTTCTCACTGGGTATCATGAAAGAATATGATAAACATGACTCAAAGAAGTTTCAGAAATAATCCATATATGTGGTGTAAAAGTGCTAGAAGGTAGAAATGAAGAGTCAAAGTCTTCTTCATGATCTTCAGTCTGTGGATTTTCCTCTTACATGTGACATTGATTATCTAGAATGCTGTTCTCCAAATGAGGATATGGTAAGGAGACAGGGAGGACGACCTTGTCACAGACTCACTCTATTCCACCTGGCTTTGGTAAACATAATGAGTATTCTTTCTGAAACAATTCATCACATTTTCATTAATCTCTATGTACAAGGCTGGAGGAAGTGCAGGTTACTTTGAAGTTCATTCTGCCAACTTCACGTTGACTGATGCCTCCATTTTCCTTGAAAGTGTAATTAGCACACTCTTTTATGTGCTGTGTTGCTTATACTAACTCCCATGTGCATTAAGTGTACAAATCATTTCAAAGACATAAGATGGGCCATTTTAATAACATAATCTATGGAGGATACCAGGACATTCATTTTGCATCTTAGAGATCAAACAAACATAGATCGACCATATTAATCTCAACTGCTGGCATTTTGCTCTACACACATGCAGAGCCCCAGGGAGATTTTAGAAACTTTGAATTGAGACATGTGGATCTTGATCAGCCTGAATATTAGCATTATAACTATGGGACGGAGTAAAATGCATAGTCTATGCCTTTGTTTCTTCATCTCAAAATATGATTGTTGGGAGAAAAACAGTTTAAGATTCTTTTCGTAATTAAAATTATTTTCAGGGCCAGGGATTTAACTTAGTGGTTCCGGCACCTGTCTTGCAAGCGCAAGGACCTGGGTTCAATCCCTGGTAACCACATACCTATACTGGGTGTGGAGACTCACGCCCAGCAGCAACCAGTCCCACATACCACAGTGCTGAGCATGGTGGCTCACGCCTGTAATCCCAGCACTTGGGAGGCAGAGGCAGGAGGACTGCTGTGATGAATTTGAGGCTGAGCGCAGAGCCAGCCTGAGCTACAAAGCGAGACCCTGTCTCAAAAAACCTTAATAATAATAATAATAATAATAATTAAAAAAAAATTATTTTCAGAATTTTTATAAAAGATGTGATGGAAGGTAGACATTCAGCAAAATATGAATACTGAATTTTAGGATCATTAATTACCAGTCATCAAAATATGAGACTTTGGGAAGTTATGCTAAGTTTTCTAATATTTATAACTCGTTCAGAAGTGGGAGTATCATAGGGACTGTGAAGTATTGTATGAACTTGATTGAATGTGTGACTATTTTTTTCTACTACTAATACTAGCTCTTCTTCAAGCAGTGTATAGTGTGAGTGATGTTTAAGGGGAGATGAGAAGAGTTAGTGTAGAGCAGATGAGATCAGCAGACATCCAGGCCTGAAAACTGCTTGTGACAAGGACAGGGAAAGTGAAGAGTCACAGAGCGTGTCCTCTACAGTGTTCATTTTAGCAGAGAACCTCTCTCGCAGTTATCACTACCACCAGGTCACTTCTTTGACATTAAACAGTTCACTTGTGCTTACCTGGTGTCAGGCAGCCCAGTGGGATGCAGACGGAGACACATGGTAGAGCCGGATGCCATTCTTGATCTCTAGACTCCAGAATATGTGCTTCCAAGCCCTATATCACACTGCCCCTCAGCTGTGCCAATCTGTTTCCTCTCCTTGACCTACACTGTGGATATTTTGCCCCTCCATTCTCCGTCTCGATGCACAGACTTCTACATCATGAAATTCCTCTTGTTCCCAGTAAATCTTAAGTTTCAAGATAAAAAGAAATGCATTTCTGTGAAAAAAAATTGTTATCTTATAAAAAACCTGATGTTCATGGACTGGGATTCATGTTCTTATTTCCTGACTTGATTACAATGGTTTTAAAATT
>PVIR01001782.1:0-92803 GCA_004026965.1 Petromus typicus
TACAGGACAGTAAAAACATATTGAACATTATAGCTCACTGTTATGGTGGGGTCCATGGAAACTGGGGGTGTGAGTGCCTTCTATCTGGGATTACTACACCTGTTTTCAGCTTGGAGAATAGACTCAACAGACTAAGAACCTCTGAATCTCATGAGATAGGAGAGAAAAGAAAAGGACGCATAAAAACGAGACAAGAAAATCACAACTAAAAATCGTACTTTGTAGAAAGACTACCACTTCCAGACCTTACTCAAAGTTACCTGAGATGACTCCCCATACCAACAACTTAAAACTGAATTTACACTTCTTTTCCACTATACTCATTACTAACAGGCCATAAATTGACTCAACTAAAAAAGGAAGACATGAGACCCTGGCCGTGACATAAGGACAGACCCAGTGCCAACAGTCTTTGCCCAGATTTACACTCTCTCCCCATTAGTTCCATCACTAAAAGGCCATAAATTGACCCAATTAAAAAAGCAAACAATGGATTGGGCAAATCCAGAAAATGCTTACATCACCTATCAACAAAACAAAACAAAACAAAAAATGCCTTTGCCTGTAAACAGGCTGATAAGGAGGTAGTGGAAAGCACTTTTATTCCTAGAGTTTTGCTCCTTCAAAAAAATATATATATAAATGTACCCATCACAGTATGTTTTGCCCGGCGTCCATACTCCTCTCAAGTGTACCCTATAATCTCTATTGCTAATAAAACTTACTTACTTGTATCTCTTTCTGACACAGTCCAAAAATTATTTTTCTGTGATGGGAGTCTGAGCCTGCAGGTAAGTTTTAAACTTAGCACAGCAGCACTCCCACACTATCCAGGTTTCTTCTTAGTTACATCACAGGCCTGTGGTTTACAAACTTTGAGCTTCTTCAGTCTGCAGCACCTTAGTATTCCTTAGTATTCCTTATACTAAGTAGTCCTTAGTATTCCTCTAGCGTCAGATGGAAAGTGAACCTGGATATAGTAAATCTGTTCTAAGAACAAAATTACCAGAGACCTGCTCCCTCCAGCCCCAACACTGTGGGAAGATGGGGAATGTTGGCTGGAAGTTCGGTTCATGCCAGGTCTTGGTCAAGCAGAAGGCTTCCGCAGCTAGAGCTAGGAAGTAAAGAGCACAGATGCTTTGCACACCACTGGGAGAAAAGCAATTCAGAGTCCGGAGGATAGCACTGTTTCCTGATGGAAGGAACCAGGTCCCCAGATGACCAGCGAATACCTTCACCTGGACCCTGCAAAAACAGCTGATTTGGGCTAATGGTTGCTCTTTTATCCATTGAGTCCAATCTGGTTAATAACTTAAGAGCTCAGATTTTCTAGCTTTGGAAGAAACAGGATCATCTGCAGGGACCATCACTGGTCACTTACAAGCCTGAAAGAAGGACTGGCTGGCTTTCAAAATGCCTCTGATATGAACACTCGTGACAGCGGCTGAGGTTTCCCAAACAGAGAAGACAGAAAAATCCCTGCTCTGATCCTTACGTCCGAAGATGTGAATATGAGTTTTGTATATCCTAAGGACAATGGCATGAGGTCACCAGAACAAATTGCTGCTTTCCAGAACCTTCCAACCTAATTAAAGTATTCCTTTTAAATTCAGGTACTCAATCTCTCCCACTGCTTTATGTTTTATCAATAATATAAGTAAATGTCCTGTTATACAATTGTCTGTCTCTCCCTCTGTCCCTCTCTCTACTTCTGTCTCACTATATACATTAGATCTAATTTCTCTAAATTCAGTTTGGGCTATTTTGATGTGATAAAATATAAAGAACATACAATTACCCAGGTTAATTGCTTTTAAGTTTATAGTTTATTAGCTTAAGTATATTCACAGTGTCATACAACTATCACCACCAGCCATCTCTAGAATTTTTGCATCTGGCCCTCCAGTTTAGGTGAATAAAGTTTTATTGGAACGCTGGACAGCCATACTCATTAGTTTGCATATTTTGTGCTGCTTTCTCCCTGTGGTAGCTACACAGCACAAGCACCAAGATGATATGGCTCTTGAGGTCTAAACTCTTGCCATCTGGCCTTTCACAGTACAAGTTTGCCAAGTTCTGCCCTAAACCCAACTATACACTGTGTTTCTACTTTGAAATAACATTTGACTAACAGTCACTACCCTCAGCTTCTCCCAGTTTACTGATGAAATAACTACAAAGATATAGAAACAGATAAAATTTTCCCAATTACTGAAAACTTGAGACCGGATGGTCATACTACTGCCATAATTATCCACAATATATCCAGCCACTTTCAGAAATCGAAAGATTAGAAAGATAAATCTTTCTAATCTTTCTAATACCATCAGTCCTGTGTCTATAAACCAATACTTTACCTAACAATCAGTAAAACAGACAACCATTCCTTAACTACACAGCTAGTACTGGCAGAGGACATCAGCAAGCTCCAAAACTAGTCTATATGTACCGGGAGGCTCCCCCAAACCAAAAAAGTAGACTATAATAGGATCGGTGCTGGCATACTGCATGCTGGAAAATGGGAGTCTTCTCACATAAAATTCAAGAGGCTATGCATGTGGAAAGCTGCAACATTTCATATACTGTATCTATTTAGAGTATCCCAGAGAGTAATAGTAGGGTAGCTAATTCCATAGCAGTTAAGCAGAACACACAGAATGAATGAATAGCTGCTCACCACTGGGAAATGGGCTAGAAGCTGTGTGTATCAACCCGCCTGCCAAACAGAGCTGCTAAGGGGTTTTAACCAGTACCACAGAGAACACAAGAATGCTTAACAGCAATTTGCATATCCTGCCTTTGCCAAATTAAGATTCTCCTTTAAATATTCACAGACCTTGGAAAAAAATAACATGGCTTCTATGAAAACCTCTGGCAGAAGAATAGATCTTATCATTCTGAAGATGGAGGACTCAGTAATGCTGGCAGTTAGAATATGAGCTAAAAGAAATATTTAAGAAAACTTAACTTTCAGTAGTATGCAGTATAACTCGTGCTCAGTCAAAAAGGTATAAAAGTAATTAGGATAAAATAAAGTGAGAAGAAAAAACAATAATCTATGATGAAAGAAAGTTCAGCAGAGAAGACTCACAAGGAAATTAATAATGTAACAGCAGAATTAAATTTCACATTGAAGATGACAAACAGCAAAACCAATCAATTCACAGTATGGGAGCCAAATCTGAGTCGGGAGGAAATTCATTTCATGGATTCTGCGTGGAATATAGCCAAATTACATGGTCAGAGAACAAAATACAAATGAACCACAGAAATATCCAAGAAAGCACTGGCTAAGCTCTGGGATACTCCAAACAGACACAGTATATAAACACGTGCTTTTCCACAAGCACCAAGATATGTCTCTGGTGAAATAACTACCTGGAGACCAACCGAGTTTTACTTATTTTCAAGGGTTTGATAATGTAAGAATAAGGTCATTTCTTAACATTATAAAATCTGGCCAGTTATTTTGTCATTGCTGAGACACAACAGCCAACACAACACATACAACTTAAAGAAGGAATAGCTAATTTTGGTTTGCAGATGACAGAAGTTTCAAGCCAGAGTTGGCTGGCTCCAACGCACAGAAACATGGCAGAGGAGAACAGGAAAGGGGAACTGCTCACAGCCCAGCAGACAGGAGCAGAGAGCAACCAAGGGAAGAGGAGAGGGCCAGGGACCCTTCCAGGCCACATCCCCAGGGACCAACCTCCGAGACCAGGCTACTCCCAACATCACATTTAACTATAAACTTATCAGTGAACTAATCCACTGATGCTTATCATGTCTCCGTGATCCAGTCACCTCCCCAAAATCCCACCTCTGAGCACAGCAGGCTCTGGGGGGACATCGACATAAGAACTGTAACCCTCACCTAAATGAACAGCCAGTATCAGAGCCAAGAGAAGTAACACAGAATATTCTCATTAAATGGAACATTTCCATTAAAATCAGAAGCAAGATGAGGATTGCTGCCAGGTCTACCATTATTCAACATGATCCCAGAAGTCTCAGCTAATACCACCAGGCTTGAAAGGAAAAAAAAAGTCTTTAAAAGGAGATAAAATTACCATATGGGAGTAGATATTATTAATTTCCACAATAATCTAAAGGAAACAGCTGAAAAGCTATTAAGAGACAGTTAAGCATAGAGGCCAAATATAAAACATACAAAAACAAAATCTATCATATGTACCAGTAATAGCCGGTCTGAAAACTATAAAAGCTAAGTGATACCATAAACAGTAAACTAGCAATGATACTGAAGAGAAATATGTGGGAAACACACACACACACACACACACACACACACACACACACACACACACACTCCTGAAGAACATTTTAAAAAAAGTGAATAATCCAGGCGTGGTGGCTCACACCAGTAATCCCATTACACAGGAGGCAGAGGCAGGAGGATTGCTGAGTTCAAGGGTGGCCTGGGCTACAAAATGAGTTCAGGGCCAGCCTGAGCTACAAAGCGAGACCCTGTCTAAAAAACAAAACAAAACAAAACAAAAAAACGTGTAGGTAAGATAGTAGACTGGAGGATATGGAAAAAAGTAATCTAACCTACCAGCTATTGCAAATGTAAGAGTATGAAGCTGATGAAAATCCAACAGATCAATAAGCTAGTAAGACAAGCCCCCAAAATAAATCCTAGCATATATAACAATGTGTTTATGATAAAAATGTAGTGATGACAATCTTGGGGAAACAGTTATTCAACAGTGTTCAAATAAGTGACTATTAGTAGAAAATGTATCTCTTTAATGGCGCAAAAAGACTAAATTTTCTTCATTTTTTACTACTTTAGAGATTAGTGGGGTTAGCTCTGGAAAATATGTATGTACATAACATACTTTGATCATTTTCATCTTCCTTGTCCTGCCCCCAGTTTCACATTTTTTTGGAATTACAATGTGTATAGTATACTTTGCTCTTATACCTTTCCCTTTTCTTTTATTTCCTTCCTCTTGTCTAATGTATCTCTCTTCTACTTTCCTTGCATGCAATGTTTGTCTTTCTGAGTCTAGCTTATTTTATTCAACACAATAGTCTAGAGAGCCAATTTCCTTACAAATGACATAATTTCATTTTTCATTATGGCTGAATAATACTCCATTGTGTAGATACACCACATTTCACTATCTATTCTTCTGCTAATGGGTACCTAGGCTGGTTTTGTATTTTGGTTATTGTGAATTGTGCCACAATAAACATCTGTATCCAAGTCTCCATGTAGTATTCTGTCTTTAACCCTTCAGATGTATACCAGGAAGAGACATAGCTGGGTAATGTCAGGTGTGCCCTAAAACAGGTTGCTTTTTACCTTCACCTTCCCAGGAGATGGGACAGATAAGACTCACAAATGTGGTTTGCAGCAACCCCCTGGCACTGAAAAGTCCTGGGAGTGTCTGCACTCTGAAGCAGATGGCCTAGGTGTCCAAGTCATGAATATTCCATCCCAGACTCCCCAGCCCCTCCAATACCAATATAAGCCTAATTCCTTTCCCAGTCAGCTGCTGATATCTTCCTCCCCTGGTGTTAGCCCATCTGCTCAAGGATAAAACCCTTTCCAGCTAGCTGCCACAATCTCCTGATTTTAGTCTCTGTTAACTGGAATACACATCTTTTTTCTCACAACAGTGAGTCTCTTTTTGACAAGTAGATTCTTTATATCATTTATACAGTGGTTCTGTTTTTAGTTTTCTGAGGAACCTACCTTCCATAATGGCCGTACTCATTTATATTTCTATGAGCAGTGTAGAAGGGTTCCTTTCCCCCTTACATCATCACTAGCATTATTTTTGTGTTATTAACCATAGTCCCCTTCACTGGAGATGGAATTTCAGTATAGTTTTTATCTGTATTTCCCTAATAGCTAAAAATGTTGACTATTTTTTTCACATATATATTGATCATCTGTATTTTGTCTTTTCAAAAGTGATTGTTCATTTGTCCATTTGTCCATTTATTGATTAGGGTGATTTTTTGGTGTTAAATTCTTTTGAATTATTTGTGCATTCTAGATATTAAGCTTTTGTTGGAAGAGTAGCTAGCAAAGACTTTCTACCCTTCTGTCAGCTGTGGCTTCATTCTGTTTGTTTCCCTTGCTGTGTAGAAACTTTTAAATATGATGTAACCCCATTTGTTGATTCTTGCTATTCTTTCCTCGGCTATTGCAGTCCCATTGAGAAAATCTTTGCTTGTGCATATGACTTCAAATGTCACTTTTATATTTTATCTCAGCAGTTTCAAAGTGTCAAGTCTTATACATTTGGGTCTTTCATACATTTTGAATTAATTTTTTATACACACTAAGAGCAATCTTCTCTACATGAATGTCCAGGTTTTCATGGATCACTGTTTGTTAAAAGGTTCCCTTTTTTGTGTATACTTTTGGCTCCTTTATCCAACCTTAGGTGGCTGTGATTATGTCCTACATTCTATTTGTCAGGTTTGTTCTGTGCCTAGCCACTAAGGGAAACAGTGTTGATTATCTCATTTTCTTTTTCCAGAAAGCCTATTTGGGAATCACAGATAGTATCACCAGTTCCACCAAGCAACTAAGGCTGTCTTATCTCTGTATTCTGTATTCTATCCCATTGGCTTACATGTCTCATAGACTGGATTTGACAAATTGAAACATTAAATTTTTAAGAAAATTATTTCAAAACTGGATTATCCATCTCATTATATAATGGGAAGTCTTTAAGTATAATAGCACTGGAAGCAAATACCACTGTCTCTAGGGGGTTAGAAATCAATCAAATTGACCAATAAAAATGCAGTATCAGAGCTGGATGTGGTCACACATACCTGTAATCCCAGTACTCAGGAGGCCAGCCTGGGATACATAATAAATTCAAGGCTAGCCTGAACCATATAGCGAGACTCTTGTGTCAAAAAAGAAGGCAAAGTCAATGTACATCAAACATATCATTAAATAGTTAACAGGTCATCTAGAGAAAACATGTAGTACAAAGGAGATTCAGGATTTATACTCTTCATATACATAAAATTCATGCAAATAAATGAGAAGTGAAACATTCCTAGATAAAAATAAAAACATCAATTGACAATCTGCAGAATAAAAGTACAAGCCACTGAAGCACACTCGTGTGCTGAATTCAGTATGTATATGTTGGAAATCAGAAGCCACCAGTGAGATGCCCGGGACAGCAGTGGGAGCTGTGGCAACACTGCAATGCGGTGCTCTTTCCTCTCCAGTGGGTTTTCCAAAGGTGATCTTATTTAGTCAGCACTGGTAGGACAAGATGGTCCATCGTGGGACTGAGAAAGTCCCCTGAGGGTGTCTAGGACAGGTAACCGTGGAAGTCGGTAGTAGGACAGTGAGCACAAAACAGTCTCTAAGTATACATGATGTTTCTCGTTATACATGGGGGGGTTGATTCCAGGACTCCATGCAAATACCAAACATCTGTGTTTAAGTCCTTCAAATAAAACAGTGTAGGGAAGTACCTGATACAAAGTAAATAGCTGTTATGCTATACTGTGTAGTGGATAATGGCAAGAAAGGGTCTATATGTTCAAAACAAGCACAATTTCCTTTTCAAATACTTCTAATCCACAGTTGGTTAAGCCTGTATATGTGGAACTGACACACTGGTTTTACTCACATCACGGTGGCTTGGATGTTGAAAGGAAATAGCTCTTCAATAAAGAATCATTAAAATCAGCCAAATGAGTAAATGGAAGATGGTTCAGGATCAAAGGAACACAGCGCAGCACTGCATGTGCAGAAGCAACATGACAAACAACTCTGATGCTGCCGTAAGAGCATCCGCAGAGAAAAAGAGCCAGGAGCAGGCAGAGTAGGAGGCCCTCAGGGGCCGAAGGCTTCCAGGCTGCAATTCTAAGAGTTGGAGACAGAAGTGATCAAATTTGAGACCCTTCCAATTTTAACTTTACATCCTGAACTCTTGCTTTTTGCTGAGTCAACCTTTCCAGCAGCAGGCGATAGCAGCAGGACTAAGTATGTCACATATCAATTGAGGTGTTATAAATGGAGCAGTCCAAGACCTACCTAGAGCAATGAAGAATCATTGTTCCCCTGGCCAAGTGTACCACGGGAACCCTGTGGAGAATCCTGCCCCTTATCCACCCCAAAAGAACTGCCAGCTCTAGCCCAGCAATGGCATACAGCCTGCTGCATCATAACCCCTCTCCTGCAGTGATGAGGCGTGCTTCCATTACGTCCATGCCAAGCCCTGCTCAGCTCAGAGGCTGGCAAACTCACGCTTGGCTAGCACACAAAAGGCCAAATGAAAAAGGAGGGAGGGTAGACAACATTGGTCAATGAGGCCACGGGACACATTGGAACAAAGATCGTAGCAGTCTCTCTGTGTATAAGATGTATGGAATTATAAGACAATGTGTGTGCTTTTGATTGTTTAAATAATAATGGAATAGTAGAAAATAGTCACTATAGCAAATTAAGACTGATCTGGAGATTAGGGTTCTGGATGCAGAGTAACATTAGATCAAATCCAGCATGCACTTTGCACCAAAAATTCTATCACGGAAACTTTCTGAGCCTCGGTTGCTTCGTGGAATTGGGGATGCTATCTGTGCTTCCCAAACAGGTTTTCTGGAAGAAGAAAAGGAGATAATCCACACTGTTTCCCACCATGCTGAGGCACAAAGCAAACCTGACTGTCCACCTTAGCAAGAAAAAACATACTAACTCTACCAGTAGGCAGTCTCAGCCAAGTTACTCAGCATTTCTTTCACGCACATGCTTTATCCATCATGTGAATAATGTAATGTGTGGCTCAAAGTATCATTTTAAGGATTAAAATAGATTAATTATTTTGAAATATTTTGAAAGTTTTGAAATTATTTTCAGATACAGTATTTTGAAAAGAGCACTAATGTAAGGTAGTTATTATTTTAAGACCTGTCTTTTCTTTTATAAAATTGATTTTATTGGTACATTTTATATATGCATTATGATTATAATCAACATTGAGAATTTGTACCAGTACATGACACATCTTAATTCTTTTTTTTTTTTTCTTTTTGAGACAGGGTCTCACTTTGTAGTTCAGGCTGGCCCTGAGCTCAGCCTCAAACTCACATCACAGCAATCCTCCTGCCTCTGACTCCTGAGTGCTGGGATTACAGGCATGAGCCACCATCCCCGGTACTGTGGTATATGGTACAGATTGCTGGAAGGCGTAAGTCTGCACGCTCAGTATTGTATGTGGTTACCGGGGGATAGAGCCCAGGCCCTTGCACTTGCAAGACAGGTGTCAGAACCACGGAGCTAAATCCCAGGCCCTTAATTCTCATTTTCTAAGAGCTGTCTTTCCTAAAATCTTGATTCTTAACTTCACACTATGGAGTTTTTCTACACAATGGAATAATATGCATCCATCAAAAATAGGCTGTATGGTAAAAACCTGAATGACTCTTCAAGGATTTATGGTAAGTAATTTAGAAAAGTCAATAAAAAGATGATTCCAATTATAATATTTATGCAATAACAAAAGTTTTTTTTTTTTTTTTTTTTTTGAGACAGGATCTCACTTTGTAGTTCAGGGTAGTCCTGAACTCAGTATACTGCCCAGGCCAGCTTTGAACTCACAGCAATTCTTTTGCCTCTGCCTCCCCACGGCTGGGATTATAGGTCTGAGCCACCATGCCCAGCATTGTGATATGTGGTACTGGGGATCAAACTTCGGACCTTGTGTGTGCCAGACAGATGCTGGAACCACTGAGCTAAATCCCCAGCCCAAAAGTAATTTTTTTTTTTTTTTAACACAGCAAATGAAATGAAAAACAGATTAGTGTTTGTTGGGGATCAGGGACGGGCACAGGTGGGAAGGTGGGAGGTGTTACTAAAAAAGAGAAACAGCAGAGATCTACATGATAATGAACTGTGCTGCTACTAAAAAAAAATTCTGTATTTCATTCATATTGTAGATGTGCAATTGTTAATATAGTTTTGCAACAGATTACCATTGGAGGAAACAAGGTAAAGGGTATATAAAATTGTTCTGCATTTCTTTTCTAAAATTGTATCTATATTTTTATATTTCATAGATTAGATGGCAAAATTACATGTGTAATTACTTCAAAATACAACAATGAATTTTAAAATGACTCCAAGTTTGCTATATAAGTAAAACCACATTGTAAGTAAATAACAGAAAACTGTGACTAAATGCAAAGAGTAAAGGAATAAATATTAATTTTAAGAGAGTAAAAAATAAGTAAAAGGAATCAATAAAAATAAAAGCTGAAAAATAAGTTGGAAAAATAAAGTGAGGTACAAAAGATAAATAAGTCCCAAAACAATGGCTCTATGTAGCAACTGAAAATTTGAAATTGCTTATGATTAAAAGGTAGAAGAATATAGAAACAAAATTAAATCAAGAAAGAAGGCAAAACTATGGATGTGGAATTACTTTTTAAATTATATAATAGGTTCACATTATGATTTATATCTAGAAGTCTCCCCAAAGCCTCACGCTCTCTAAGGTGGGGTTGTTTTACTAGTACATCTTTGTAGTATGCGATGATTGCATTTATCCTGAGAGTTGTAGATGTAAATAACATATCTTAATTTTTGTCTTCCCTCCCATCGCCCATCAACTCTTCTCTCCCTACTCATTTGCAAAAGCTCTATTTCCACTTTTTCTTCAACTCTTTTTTAAAATCCCATTCCCCTCCCTTCACTCCACACCTCCAATGTTTGTCACCCTTCCCATTTGAAAAGATCTCCCTGCTTCCTAATATCTTATATTTTGCTCCTTATTTACACTTCAGACTTTGCATGTAAGAGAAACAATGTATCATTAGTTTATTTCATTTAATATTATTTTGTCAAGGTGTATCCATTTCTCTAAAAATGCCTCAAGTTGGGCCAGGAATTTAGCTTAGTGATTCCAGCACCTGCCTTGCAAGTGCAAGGGCCTGGGTTTGATCCCTGGTAACCACAACAATGCTGGGAGTGGAGACTCACACCCACCAGCAATCAGAACAAACCAAATACGACAGTGCTGGGTGTGGTGGCTCACACCTGTAATCTCAGCACTCAGGAGGCAGAGGCAGGAGGATTGCTGTGTGGTCAAGGCTGAGCTCAGGGCCAGCCTGAACTACAAAGTGAGAGCCTGTCTCCAAAAAAAAAAAAAAAAAAAAAAAAGCCTCAAGTGTATCTTTTATGGCAATGTAGTACTCAATTTATATAAACACCATATTTTCTTTATCATTCATCTGTTGATAGGAATATGGACTGTTTCAAAGACTCAGCTATTAGAAACTGTTGCACTATAAACATGGTGTGCATGTTTTCACTGTAGTATGATCACTTTAACTCTTTTGGAAAGATAGGTAGAAGGAAAAGAGCTAGGTCAAACGGAAGTCCTACTTTTAATTTTTTGAGGAATCTCCGTATTAATTTCCATAGTGGTTATACCAATTTTCCTTCTCTTGACAACAAAGAAGGGTTCTTTTTTCTCTGCGGCCTTGCTAGAATTTGTTATTGATTAATTTCTTGATGTCAGGTAATCTTGCGAGAGATAGAATGTGACTGTTGTTTTAACTTGTATTTCTATAATGGTGAGCAAGATGAACATTTTTTCATTTATTGGTCATTTATATTTCCTCTGTGAGAAGTAACTACTTATTCCAAATGTCCATTTTTTGGAATGGGTCTTTAAATTTGAGAGGTGTTTACTTTTTGAGTTCTTATATTGTAGATATTAGTTTTTCACCTGAGGAGTAGCTGGCAAAAGGTCTGGGGATTTAGCTCAGTGGCACCACACCTGTCTACCAGTGCAAGTTCCTGAGTTTGGTCCCCAGTACCGCAAAAAACAAAACAAACAACAACAACAAAAAACCTTTCCCCAATCTGCAGGTTGTCTCTTCATTTATGACTTCCGCTGTGTAAAGCTTTTTAATTTGATGTGACCTCATTTCTTGACTGTTTGCAGTATTTATTGAGCAGTCATGGTTTGTTCAGAAATTCTTAGACTATAGCTATGTCTTCAAGAATTTTACCTAATTTATCTCCCAGGAGATTGTTCCTGTTTTAGTATTTAGACATTAGATCCATTTTGATTTTAGTTGAGTACATGGTGCGAGATGTGGGTTCAATCTTCAGCATGTGGATAGCCAATTTTCCTAGCACTATCTATTAGAAACTATCGTTCCTCCAGTTAAGAGACGTGGCTCATTTGTGAGAGATAAGAGAGCTGAGTTTAGTGGGATTTCCTTGTGTATCCTCTGTTCTGTTCACTGATTCACAAGTCTGGTTTTTTGTTTTGTTTTCTTTGTTTTGTTTTCTCTTGTTTTTTGACAGAACCATGTTGTTTTTATCACTGTGGTGCTTTAGTATGACTTGAAGTCCAGGACTGCAATGCCTCCTGCCTTACCCTTGCTGCCCAGCATTTTTTTTCTCTGCTTCGATATAAATTTTAGGATTATTTCATCCAGTTCTGTGAGGAATCATATTAGTATTCAGAATGAGATAATATTAGACCTGCATAGAAGTTTTGAAATTATGGTCATTTTCATTATACTGGTTCTATCTATCCAGGAACAAGGAATATCATTCCATTTCTCTGACATCCTATTTGAATTATTTCTACAAAGTGTTATAGTTTGCACTGTAGATGTCTTTTACATCCTTGATTAAGTTAATTCCTACATATTTTATTTTTCTTTGTGCTATTGCAAAAGGTGTTATCTCTAATATTTTTCATGTGGAGATTTTTATTGGTGTACAGGAACTAATCAATTTTGAATGCTGATTTTGCTACCATGATACTGCTTTTATTATTAATTCTAGGAGTCTTTTGGTGAAGTTTTTGAGGTCAAGTACAAAGAAGATCATGTCATCATCATATAAGGTAATTTAACTTCTTATTTTCCTATCAATATCCCTTTTATTTCCTTATCTTGTCAAATGCCTTGGCTAACATTTCAAGAAATATATTGAACAGAAGTGGAGATGGTGAGCATCCTCATCTTTTCCTGATTTTAGAGGGGAAGGCATCAGCTTCTCTCAATTGAGTATGATGCTGGCTGTCGGGTTGTCATAGATAGCTTTTATCGAATGAGATGAAGACATTTCCTGCCTATTTTCGTCAGTGGACTTTTTTTCATAAATGGATGCTAGATTTTATCAAATACCTTTTCTGCATCTTTTGAAATGATCACATGAATTGGTTCTTGGTTCTGTTGTGATTTCACCTTTTGTATTTCTAATTGCATGGATTTAAGTAATTCCTTTCCTGATCTTGGTAAGGTTGGATAAAGGTCTATTTCGTGTAATCTTAAAAAAAAAAAAAAATCTCATCTCAGGCCCAGGATTTAGCTCAGTGGTTCCAGTGTCTGCCTTGCAAGCACAAGGTCCATAGCTTGATCACCAGTAACCACATACCACAATGCCAGGGATGGAGACCCATGTCTATCAGCAATCAGTACCACATACCACAATGCTGGGTATGGTGGCTCACCTCTGTAGTCCCAGCACTCAGGGGGCAGAGGCAGAAGGATGGCTGCAAGTTTGAGGCTGGCCTGAGCTATACAGTGAGTACAGGATGGCCTGAGCTACAAAAATGAGACCCTGTCTCCAAAAAAAACAAAAACAAAAACAAAAAACCACCTCTTTGATTCACTGATTTGTTCCGATCTTTATCATTCCCTTCTTCACATTAATTTTAGTGTTGGATTGTTGTTGTTTATCTAGAAACTTAAGGTATACCACTAGGTTATTTATTTCAGTTCACACTTTTTCTGATGTAGGAATTCACAGCTATGAACTTCCCTAGTAAGACTGCTTTCATCGTGTTCCATAGGCTTTTAGAATGCTGTATTGGCATTATCATTTGACTGTAGGAACTGTTTAATTTCTTCAGTAACTCATTGATTATTCAAGAAGATATTATTTAATTTCCACATGCTTGCACAGTTTCTATGATGTTCTTTGCCACTGATTTCTAGTTTCACTTCACTATGATCTGATAACATGCATGGGCTAATTTAGAATTTTTTGCATTTACCTAAGGATACTCTAAGGCCTAGTGTGTCATCTGCTTTGGGGAAAGCCTCATGTGTGCTGAGAAGAATGGGTATTCTGTTGTTGGGTGGAACAGTCTAGAAATCTATTAAGCTGATATGCTCAAAGGTTTGGTTTAACTCTGACAGTGATAGTGAACCTTTGAAAGACTGAGTACTCAAATTTCAACCCAAAACTCACTTATTTATTGCAAAATGCCAACATTGCAATTAAATCTGAATACTGAGGTTTCAGTTTAGGAAAAAAACAAACTGTTATCTGATATCCAGCTGCTGGTGTAACTTGGCTAGGGTTCTAACAGAGAGTTCTCTGCAGGCTTGCTGAGGTGCACATGCCAACACCACTGAACCATTATATTTTCTTGTTTATTTTTTTGTCTAGTCAACCTGTTCATTTAAGACAGACGATATTTAGGTAACATCCATTTGTCTTCATTTTATGAAGTTGGGTGCAACCATATTTGGTGCATATATATTTATAATTTTTTTTGAGACAGGGTCTCCCTTTGTAGTTGAGGCTGGCCCTGAGCTCAGCCTCAAACTCACATCACAGCAATCCTCTTGCCTCTGCCTCCCGAGTGCTGGGATTACAGGCATGAGCCACCACACCCAGCACTGCTGGTATGTGGTGCTGACTGCTGCGGCCTTGAGTCTCCACGCGCAGTATGGTATGTGGTTACCAGGGGACTGAACCCGGGCCCTTGTGTTTGCAAGATAGGTGCCGGAACCACTGAGCTAAATCCCTGGCCCATATATTTATAATTATTATCTCTTGTTGAATTTACCCTTAACCAAAATGTGGTAACTTTCTTTGTCTCTTCTGATCAGTATTAGCTTGAAATCCAGTTTATCTAGAGTCAGGACAGGTATTTCTCCTTTTTTATTTTCAGATTCCTGATGCATGGAATATTGTTTGTTATCCTTTGACTTTGAGTCTATGAATTCTTTTTGTGTTAAATGTCCTTTGTGTACACATATTGCTACTTTTTGTTTCTTGATTCATCTTGCTAATCTGTGTTTTTTTTTTTTTTAAGGTTTTTTTGAGACAGGGTCACGCTTTGTGGTTCAGGCTGGCCCTGAGCTCAGCCTCCAATTCACATCACAGCAATCCTCCTGCCTCTGCCTCCCGAGTGCTGGGATTACAGGCATGAGCCACCACGTCCAGCACTGTGGGATGTGGTATGTGGTGCTGGTTGCTGCTGGGGTGAGTCTCCATGCCCAGTATTGTTATGTGGTTACCGGGGATCGAACCCGGGCCCTTGCGCTTGCAAGACAGGCGCTGGAACCACTGAGCTATATCCCTGGCCCTAATCTGTGTTTTTTGATCAGTAAATTGAGGCCATTCATATTGATGGTTATAAATGACAGGTATTGACTTATACTTGTTATATTATTTTCCTCCTACTCATTCCCTTTCCCTTCTATTTAACTGCTCACCCTGCTAGGTAGACTCATTCTATTAGGCTTTATGGTATTAATAACTTCATTATGTTCTTCTAGTATAGCCTTAAGAATTTTCTGTAGTATTGTTTTGGTGGTCATGAATTTCTTTAATACATTTTATCATGGAAATATTTTATTTCTGCATCAATTTAGAAACATAATTTCATGGATTATGTCAGTTTGGATTGGAAATTGTTTTCCTTTAGGGTCTGATATACTTCACTACAAGCTGTCCTTGACTTTAGGGGTATGGTGAGAAGTCTGCTGTGATTCTGAGGAGATTTACAGTATAAGTGATTTGTTTCTTTTCTTTAACAGCTTTTAAAATTATGTTTCACATTTTGACTATGATGTGTCTTAGTGTTGTTCTTCGTTGATCATGGCTATTTGCAGTTTTGTACGTCTCACTTATTGGTATGTCAAATTTTTTCCCTATGTGGGAAGTTTTCTGCTATTATTTCTGTGAACAGGTTTTGTATGCCCTTTGTATTACCTTCTAATTTTTCATTAATTCCAATTTTCTTAGTCTTCTATGCATTGTCCAGCAGCTACTGGGTTTATTTTCCTGTTGCTTTTAAGGTGTCTCTCATTAAATGATCAACAACCACAGCTCTATCTTCTAGATGTGACACTTTGTCTTCACACAGATTGACTCTGCTAAGTATAACTTCAATAAAATCTTTAATCTGTTTTTTTTCCTTTGGAACAATTGCATGGACTCTAATTCTTTTCTAGGCTGGGAATTCATGCTTTCTACCTTTTTTTTAGCTCCTCTAGTTTATTAGACTCATTTGTTTTTATTAGGAACATTATCTCTTTAATTATCTCTTTATATTTTTGCATTTTTAAATTAATTTTTTCATTATCTGCTTTGAATTCACCAAATGTCTTACTGCTCTCTTTTGTTAACTCCACTGTTACCACTTCAGATATTTTAACTTTGTGGCTTTTGATTCTTCCCCCTCAGTGCCCCATGGATTTCCTTTAGGGAAGTTGGGAGCTTTTGGAGGTTTATGTTCCCTGGTTTTCCTATTTTCTATTTTTGTGGGTTTTTTTGTGAGGCTTCCAGATTTCTTATGGTGTGCAGCTTTACTGCTAGTATCAAGACCTCTTTAGGTAATGTGTACTTTTTAGCAATGTCTTTTATGTGTAGCTACTGGCTCTTGAGTCTGTTCTAGGACCCAACCCTGTTTGTCAGGGGAGACTCCACCCTATTTGACATAATGGGCTACAGTATTACTTATGACCTCCAGGCAATCATTTCAACACACATTGAAAACCAAATGATACAAACAACTATGTGATCTTGGCAAAAGTAGCAAAATAGCAACCACGGCATCATATACAAACTGGATAATGACAAACTATAATAACTAGTATTGTACCACTTTAACCATAAAAACAAGATCTACAGTTTTGTACACACTCTAAGAAAAACCAGGCATTGATATACATTATCTACTCAATAGAGCAATTTAACTTCATTAACAATGGAATAGTGTTCAGTCATAGAAGATATAGTTACTATCTGCAGATGTATAAGGGTTAATATTAATACTAGTATGGTAAGAGGCTGTAGGAAAAGGGAACATGAAAAAAATGGAGAAATTAAGCAATGAAAGATTGCAATAAAGGATTATATTATGGAATAAAAAACAGTAATATAAGATAACAATAACAGCCAAAAAACCAAGGAAAATGATGAATAATAAGGAATAGAGATTAAATAGAGAAAAAAAGAAAAATTAATAAGGAAACAAATCGATAGTGCAGGTAGAGAGACAGAAAGAAGGAAGAGGAGAAGGAAGCCCAAGCAAACACAGTAATATTTCAAAAGGGGAAACAAGAAAGTGGGTGATAAAACTCCAAACTACATACACACGTGTGCACACACATCTACAAACATACACACACACACACACACACAAACTACCAGTCATAGGAGGGAGTAGAAATTGGTCAAAGGAAGAGAAAAAAATTCTTAAGTATTTTCAAATGAGTTTTTTCTCCCTCTGAACCTGCAGGCTTTAATCCAAGAAGTCACATTCCTTTCTGCCCCTATACAACCCGGGAGTTTTTTTATGGTTACCTGTTTGAGGGGTCTCCACCTACAAACCCCTGTCTGTGGCAACTGTCCAAGGCAGGACACAGGTCCAGGGAGGGTGTGGAGTGAAGAATTCTGGGTGAAGAATCAATTGGGCCTGAGGTGTTTGGTGTAGGTTTGACAGGCTGCGGAGCTGTGCTGAAAACCATTAGGAGACTCTGGTGGTCATGAGACTAGCTCGAAATACCACATGGAAGTTTGTGCAGGCCAGGGGCATGCAGTGGTGATTCCAGTACACCCAAAACTGATGTGAGGAGATTCTGGCAGCCCCAGGGAGGATGCCAGGCACTACGTGGAGGTTCTCTTGGGCCGGGGGTACCAGGCAGGACAGGTGAGCCCAAAACTAATGCTGAGTGCATGGAGCTAGCCTAACTCACTGGGCAGAGGCTCCAGCAGTTCTATGTGACTTAGCTGAGATGCATTGTGTTCCAGGACTATTGCAAGGTTCAAGGTGGAGACTGCAATGTATCCAGAAAAGAAAAGGGGCATCTGGCACTGAGTGGGGGCTCCAGCAAGGCTGGGGCACCAGGCAGAGACTCACATGGCTTTGGAGTGCCCAATGGAGACTGACAGTCCCCGGCACTAGCACTACAGGCCACATGGAGTCAGTAACAGCTCTAGGGAGGGCGCGGGGCACTGAGCACTGGGTAGCGACGCAAGTGATCTTGGGGTGGCAGGCATAGTCTCCAATGGTTTCAGTCAGCTTTTGGTGCCAGATGGGGATCCTGGAGGGTACAGGACAGCCTGAGCCAGCTGGCAGGCGCTTCAGGGGCCCAGGACACTTGGTAGGGATTTGGGGTGCCAGATGATGACTCAGGCCGCCACAAGCAGCTGTGAGGACTCAGAGGTCACCATTGCTTGTTTCTCCTCACACTGCCCAGGATCAGGTGGGTGGGGAGCAAGCTTCCCCTGTCCTCGGTGCGCTGGGGAGGATGCTATGGGATTTGGAGAGGTGATGAGGGGGCAAAGAGGCTCAAATGTCAAGTCTATCCTTGGAGACTATCTCTGCAGTGCTCCTTGGCTCAATTCCTGGTTCTTCCCAGCATGAAGGAGGGTAGGAGCCATGCGGGACAGCTTCCCCTCTTTTTAACTACTAACCAGATGTTTGGTTTGATGAACATGTATCTTCTTTCAAATTGATTTTCTGTAATAGGTTATAAGTCCTTCATTGGCTTCCAGTTACCTGAGATTTTAGTTGATCTTCCCTGAATACCTCTGACGTGCTTCCTCCTCTAGTCAGCCATGTTGGATGGTCAAGCGGGCTTTTAAGAAGTGACTGCATTGGGAAGGCATGACATTGATGGACAGTGGATTAGTCCACTGATGAGTTGATAGCTAAATATAACATTGGGAGGTGAGCCTAGTTGGCAGAAGCAGGTCACTGGGGCGTGGTCCAGAAAGGTAGATCTCCCTCCCTAGCTCCTCCCTTTGTTCTCTCTGCTTCAGTTGCACAATGAAGTAGCACAATGCAGTCACAAGCAGTTATCCTCAAGAGGCCATGGGGCCATGTGGGCCTGGAGGTAGCTGACTATGGGCTGAAATATGAGCCAGAACAAATCCGTCTTTCTTTAAATTGTGAGTGTCAGGCATTTTGTGCCAGAAGGAGGAAAGTAACTAAGCTAATTCAACTGAATTTATGACAACAAATTCGAAAACTTAGAAGAAATGCAAAATTTCTTAGCTAAATACAAATGACCAAAATAGATGCAAAAGATTTAAATAGATTACTTATCATAGAAGATGCTGAAAAAGTTATCATAAGCTTCCCCAGGAGAAAAGACCTAAAACCTGATGATGCCTTTTCAAAATCTTTTCATAGGTGAGATTTCATCTCACCTTTAAAGGACATACGATTTTAAGGGTAGTTAAGGAATTACAGGCCAGGGAAAAAAGGGAACATTCTGTAACACTTTTATGTGAAAAGAATATAAAAAAAAGGAAAAGATTCTAATCTCACTCATGAATACTGAAACATTATTCTAAATAAAATACTGATAAGCAATCCAGTGATCCAAACGTATATTAAAATAATAATAGACTATAATTAGTAGGTTTATTGCAGCAATATAAAAGTAATTAAAGGGCCAGGGATTTGGTTCAGTGATTCCGGCACCTGAGTTCAATCCCCGGTAACTACATACCACAATAGTAACCACATACCACAAATCCAGGTGTTGGGACTCATGCTCACCAGCAATCAGTACCACATACCACAATGCTGGGTGTGGTGGCTCACACCTCAGCGCTCTGCAGGCAGAGGCAGGAAGATTGCTATGAGTTCCAAGCTCACCTGGGCTGTATAGTGGGCTCAGGGCCAGCCTATACTACAAAGTTAGACCCTGTCTCAAAAAAAAGAGAGAGTAATTACATTACCACTGTACCAAAAACATAAATGAGAACCTGGCACAGTGGCCCGCAGATGTAATCCCTGCTACTTGGAAAGCTAAGGCGATAAGACCACAAGTTCTAGGCCAACATGGGTGATTTACAGAGACTCTCAAAATAAAGTTTAAGAAGAGCTGTGTATGCAGCTCAGTAATAGAAAAACTGAGTTCAATGCCTAACTGCAAAAAGAAGAAAAGAAGAAGAAACTGGGTTCAATGCCTAACTGCAAAAAAGAAGAAAAGAAAAAGAAAGGAAAATTTAAATGAAGGGTAGCAGTGCCCGATGTGGTGGTACATGACTATAATCCCAGCACATGGAAAGCTAAGGCAGGGGGAATGTCCTGAGTTCAAGGCCAGCCCTGAACTGTGTAGTGAGAACCTGTCTCAAAAAAACAGAAACAAACATAAAAACAAAAGAATGAGGGCTAGAGGTACAGCTCAATGGCAAGGTGCTTGCCCAACACGTGTGAGACCTTAGGTTCAACCTGCAGCAGTACACAAAACAACAAAAATAAATGAAAAACAAAACTTACATGGATTAAGAGATACTGAAAAAGCATGTAATAAAACACAATAACCAATACTGTCTTCAAAATCTCTTCAATAAATATGTAAAGGATTTAAACACAATACTACTTAACAATCATTAAAAAAATGGAAGAATATAGAAAATATTTCAATTTAAAATCAGTTTTAAGTATCTTTTTTTTTTCCATTTAATTTAGCTCTGTCTTTCAGTTTCTAGAAAACACAATGAGAAAATGAAATACTGTAACCACTGGGAAGATGTTAGAATCATGACATTTGTTGTGTCAAATACACCATGACATCACAACATACTGGCAGTGGAGGCAAGTTTTTAAAAAGTCTAAAAGAACAGCACCCTCGAAAGCTAAATGGATATAACCAAAAAATGGGCAGACTACCACAGCTACAGTGTCAAATAATACAAGGAACAATTACCACAAAGAGATACCACAGAGCTGCTAATCAGATGTGATTATCTTCAGCAAAGAGCTAAGCTTTGCTCACAAGCCACATTCTCTTGCCTCAAGGGATACAGACCCTGCAGGACCTCTGTGGAAACAGGGCACTCCTTCCGCCTTCCTGTTTAGTGACTGACTCACACTCAATACTCTCATATTCATATGAACATCCAAGATCAAGGCCTCCCTGTTGTATACGCCTTATAAAGTAAGAGTATGCTGTGTAAACAGACTGTGCATTCAAAAGAATATCTAGGGCCCACAATGAGAGAGAGAGAGGGAGAGAATGTATCTGTCTGTTATTGGATATTTCTTTTAGTCTATTATAAGGTGCTCATCCCAGAAGAAAAGATAAAGCTAAAACAAAATCCATCAAAACTAACAAGAGAATTTAAGATAGTTAAACATACACTATATATTTTTAAATGTTTTAAAATCAATAACTATTTCTATTCTAGTAAAAAGCACTTAAGAATGAAAAGAAAATATTCCAAGTCATAACAGGAAAAAAAAAAGCTGTTAATTTTTTAGTAATCAAGTATCAAGAAAGGTATATAGTAGACAAGAAAAGGACATATTTAAATCACAGACTTTAAATAATATGTAAACAAATGGAAATGACTGCCATGTTGTAGAAAATCTAGATAATAAAAGGTAAAATATAAACTTAATGTAATTGTAACTGTAATCCTAACAGAGTTGGAGAATTAGTAAGTAAAAATGATCTTAAGATGTGTATGTGGAAAACATTACCAAAAGAACAGGCCATCAGAATTTTAACCTTATGTTATTAAATCAATATAGTCTTCATAGAGAAATATATGAACATATGAAACAGAAAATATCAGTAAACAGAGCCTAACATAAAGAATGTTGAATATCTGACAAAGATGCTTTTCCAATTCACAGAAGAAAGTAGGAATGATTCATTATCTAAAACTAGTTATCCATCTTTGAATTAGTCTTAAGCAGGACTAGAAATCCAGAAGTCACAAAGGAAAAGAGTCACATGCAATATGAAAAATGTAAAAAAAATACATGATAGATAGATAAATAGATAGATAGATAGGATAGGTAGATCGATCATCAGCAAAGCCAACACATACACATTTAGGAAAGATATGTTAACAATAACAGACAAAAAGACAAAATCTAAAGTACAAAAAGTCTTGCAAATTAAGAAAAATATAAATAATCTATAGGAAAATTGGCAGGTGATATGAATAGACAAAGAGTAAATTTAATCTGACAAAAATAAATAAGATATAATACTATAATTCACAAGACTAGAGGCCAAGGACTTATACCCATTGGACTGTCAAATTATAAAAGAATAACAACCTTTGTTTACAAGAATTTGAAGGAAAAAAAAGTCACATAGTACATAGAAAAGCAAAATACAACAGCCCACACTTTTCTAAGTATGGAAAATTTTATCAACAAAACTAGACATATAAATATTCATATTTATTTATCTACACCTACCTACAAATAAAAAGCAACAGTACATAAAGGCATATGTACACTGATATTTATTTTAGTTCTCAAAATCTGGAAAGAAAGTGAATGTCCACTGACAGGGGAATAACTGGATATATTATTGTGTATCCATTAAGTATTTGGCAGCCTTATGGAAAAAATAAGACCTACACCAATAAAGTTTGGTAGGTTTCTATAAGGTAATATTTGAGTTTAAAACCAAAGTATATTAAAGTGTATGTATGAATCTATTTTTGTAAAACAAACAATTAACAACAATAAAACATACCCACACAGGAGTGCGTGTGTGTGTGTGTGTACCTATGAAAATATAGAAAAATACAGAAGGATACATATTGTTTTGTTGATGTGTAGGGATGGTATGAAATGCTAACACTAGGAAACAAACCAAAAAAGAAAAAAAGGAGGGGACAATAAAACTAACCAGTATAAAAAAAGTAAATTTAGCAAGCAGGCTTCTTTATTTATATATGAACATAAATATATAATGGTATTAAGTTAAATTTTGAAAAGATACAATAAAAACCCCAATATACAGTATGGTCTCTGCTTATTAAAAAGAGGAAACATTCAAAATTATCTCTTGGGGGTAGGATTGGGGGTTATGTTTACTTTCATCTTTATATATCTCTATTTTCCATAATAAGAATTATTATTTTATCATAATGGTATAAAAACAGTAAATGTTACTTTTAAAACATTATGCTCAACAATTGCACTAATTTTGGAAAATCAAGGGGAGGAAACAGGGTTAAATACTCCCTTCTTTCAGGATTTATCCAAGTAAGAAATATATAAAATCACAATCTATTAACCCTCACCCAGAGGAAAGTTACCTAAAGCAAGAAACTAAGTGGCTCTTTCAGGTAGGCTGTTTGATGCAACAAATGCAATATTTTCCTCCCTACCTAACACTTTAATGACTTAGGCAAATCAGAAAACCATTTGCAACACTCTCAATTATCCAAGAGGCAGCTAAGCTCTTTACTTCCTGCTCCCTCCCTCTGGCTTTAGAGCACTTCACTGCTCAGGAGTAGCTACAAAGTAGGGCCAGGGAGGGGGAACAACAACTGAAATTAATTCAGTCAATTTGGTGTTTCATTAGCAACAGTGATAAAAGGTTTGATAAGTGTGATGGCTACAACTAATGTGAAACCAAGAGTTCCAGGATCTCTTGATAATTTCATTTAAGTAAACTAGCTTTCAGAAAAACATGAGTTGTTTGAATATACTTTGGGGTATGAGATGCTTGCTATTTTTAAGAAAGTCAGGACTTGTATTAAAGTGATATATTCCCTCATTACTTCACTTTGCATTTTAAGACAAAAGGATAAAAGAATAAGAACCATGCCCTCCCATGTGAAGAACCACATCCTCAATGGAGCAGTAGGATCACATCGCAGAGATGCTTAGGAGGAAGTTTTCCAGCACCAGCATGCTCTTTGAAGCAACTTTAGGAAGCCAGAAACCTTCCAGGGAACATGCCTTGTCCATATGCCCACAAGGACTGGCTGAAAAGTATGCATCAGGGCTCGACAAAGTGCACACTTCCATGTGCAATGTTTCTCTGGTTCAGAGCACCCTCAGAGTCTCCTCACCCTTGGTAAATTCCAGAGATAAAGATAAAAACACAAGACCCTTGATCACCAAACAGATAAAATAGACTGAATAGCAATGACAACAGAGCAAAAACAAATGTCTCTTACTTGAAGACTACAACGGCTCCTGGACACGGAGGACAGGCCAAGAGGAAGATCTGCAATGGAAGGACAAAGAATGGTTAGTGGAAGAAATGCTGGACACAGGCAGGGTGAATTTAATAATATCATACAAGCTACAACAGAAGTCCCCAAAACTCTAACATAAAAATGTAATATAAAAATTTTAAAGGTAAAAGTATTGTCTTTTATTGTTCAGTTAAAAAGTAGAGAGGCAACCAGGTGGCTTTCCAAAGTGCTCCTTTGCGTCTGCGATTCATGTCTGTATGAGAGAGGGGGAAAGGAGAGTGCAACAAGAGACAAGACCCAAGTTGCCCATACTTCAAACTCAATATGGCGTAAGTACTCAATCGTAGCAGCTTTTAACCCAGGGCAGGTAAAAATAGATTCTGAGCCTGGAACACGCACACAGATGCCATCTGGTTTGCCTCCCATGAGGGAGAGTGGGTTTATCAATACCCAGCACTGCTAAATTTAGAATATAAAAATAAAGGCCGTGAAGTTAAATTTAAATTCCAGATAAACAATGAATAATATTTCAGTATAAGCAGGTCCCAAATAGTACATATAGTGTATTTATACTATAACACTGTTCACTGTTTACCTGGGAATCAGATTTAACTAGGCATCTTGTATTTTATCTGGCAACCCTATCGAAACCACCACCCCCAGGTTCCAAAGCTAAATTTGATTTGGTTCTTTTTTTCTTAAGCATGCCTCGGTGGGTTTTACTCTTGCATTTTCTTCCAGGGAAAACCAAGGAGAAAAAAAATCTTGTCCCAGGAGACCAATCAGTTTCTTGCTATTTCGTGTGACCTGAGCCTGGGTAACAGCCTCTAAAAATTTTGCAGCTATTGACTTTCATCAATGTGATAATTCTCAAATGTCATCAAGAAGGACACAAAATCCACTGCCAAATTTGCAAAACATACAAATTTCTGGGTTCTCCCATTTAGAAGCTGAATTCCACAAGTCTGAGGCCTCAGTTTAAAAAGTTCCAGAAGTCTACTACTCCTCTTATTGTGACATGCTGCACGTTTGATGTTTAAACTATGATAGGGGTCAAAGACATTGGGCAAGAAAAGGGACGGACAAAAGAATGAAGCTGACACTTGTGAAGTTCCTTTGCTTGCAGTGACTTACTGCTGTGGTACTGACAAATGTCCCTAGTTTTCATGAGGGTTTTGATTATTTGCATTATGGACCTGCTCACTTTGTAACATTTATGCTCTTCAACATTTAGTTCCTTAGTTCTCTGAGTCTGCATTTAGAAGAAAAGGGTACTATGAGGAAAATCACTATAAGGAAAGACATGTGCGTAGCAGATTGAATCCCTGTCAAGAGGAAAAGAATGGAAAAGAGAAGGTCTTAAAAAATAACCCCTCAGAAATCTATCATCTTTTCGATACTACATCAAAGAACCCCTCCAGGGAAAGAGCCAGCAAGAACGTGCCTTTCCCCTGTGGATCAATTCAATTAAAAGTACAAAAACAATGATTCATAGGTCTACAATCCTTTATTAGCAAATGCTACATCCAAACTGCCTTAAAAACTGAAATTTTGTTTCTTTAAAGCTAATGTGGTAGCAAAACATGACTTGAATGAAAGTGGCATTATCTGTACCCTATTTACTTATGGTGACTGCTCATATATTTTCCATAAAAAAAAATAAAAGTAGATTTGATTGTGAGGTTCTGTCCCAGCTCTTTCTCCACACTGGGAGCATATGCTCAAAGAACTACAGTATACTATATTGCCTTTCTAAAATCCAAAAGACCAGACCGGGGATTTAGCTCAAATAGTACCACACCTACCTTGGAAGCACAAGGGCTGGAGTTTGATCCCTGGTACCACAAAACAAACAAATAAAATCCAGATTTCTAAAATACATCTAATTCTAACTAGTTTTAGATAAGGATCATAGACTTAGAATTTGAGCATCCAAGAATTACTTATCCCACACTCCATCTCTCTCCTTAGGCGCAGTCTGAGTCACAAACACACAAAGCTGGTACTCCCTACCCCGACCCAGCAGTAGAGTTACTCACCTTAGTCAAGGGCCAAGTGGCGGCTGCACACAGTTACCCAGAATCAGGCACATCAAAGCCTACACTCTGAAGCTACAGCATACAGAGGAGCCAAGGGCACCAACCACCTCAACAGGTCCTCAGTACTTCTGGAATCCCCAAAGAGTCTACCAGCAGTCTTCTTGTGTTTCTGGAATACCCTAGACACTCCCAACATGCTAAACAAAGAAGCACAACTGCAAGACTGGGCCTTCCAGCTAACACATCCTTTTCTGCAACCACAGCCAAGAGGAGATAAGCAGAAGGTTGGTTGCTATTCTGAGTAAGATCTAAAACGTCCTCGCAGGTTTCACATATTCAGAGATGGACCTTTGGAAGGTGACTGGATCATGTGGCTGCTACATTCATTAGTGGATTAGTCTACTGATGCGTTCCTAGATGAATGTGCTATTCGGAGGCGGGAATGGTTGGAGGTAGGTCACTGAGGGCGTGATCTGGAAGGCATATTCTTGCCTCCAGTTCCTCCCTTCTCTCTCGCTCAGTACCTGTCTGCTTCCTGTTCGCCATAGGATAAGCAGCCATCTTCCACCAGTCCCTTCCACTGTCAGATTTCTGCCTTGGAGCCTAGCAACTCTGGACTAAACACACTGGAAACTATGAGCCAAAATAAACTATTCGCCTTTAAATATGGGCGTTGGATATTTTGTCCCGGCGTTGGGAAAGCTGACTGATACATGTGCCAATTTCCCTATACCTCTACATGGCTGTTTTTTAATCTTCTTTATGCCAGAAGTAAGGAACACACTACAAGGCACAACTGTCTACTTCCAACCTAGTGACTGTCCTGTTATGCTCCATCAGTCATCTAGTTATCTTCTATGCTTGACTGTAAATGTGTTTTCCAAAAGTTACTTTCATGAGATCAAGTCATTCTTAATCAGCACTTGGGTCTTTCTCAACTTACAGACCTGTCTACTCCCATCACAAAGACAGAGAGTATCTTTTTTCAACAATCTTTAAATCACATGCAGCAAATGTGAAAAAGAACCCCAAATTCATCGCACTCCATTCCTAGTTAGCCCCGGCCTCCTTCAGCAACTCTCTGCTCTATCAGGCCAAGGTCACATCCATAATCACTATTATTCAGTCAAACGTGAAAATAACATTTCAGGGGCCCAGCCTTGGCACGCCGATCCTTGCTTTCATCCTTGACTGGTTTCCAACAACCTCCAAACTATGGTAGCATGTGTTTTAGCCTAGCAGACAAAAAACAATACCCTGGGCTGCAAACAGAGGAGAAAGAGAGGACATCTACAAGTGCAAACAAGGAGGATGAGGATTCCTCTGAGCCTATCCCAGCACCAACTTGGCACATTATGTCTTTGTTCAAATCCGCCCCACACTCAGCCCAAGGTAGAGGTACCAGCAGGCAGCACAGGGAGAAGAGATACTATGAACTGCTACCCCCTCATCACATGGGAGCTAGAGAAGAATGTGTTACTAAAGCCCATTTTACAGAAGAAAAACCTGAAAAAGAAAAGTTCTGACAAGGTGTCATACTCAACACAGTTCATGGCAGCTTATTTTCTTTGAACTTTAGCCCTGCCCTTGACCACATGGCATACAGCATCACACACCTGTGCCACCAGATGGTTCATAAGGATGACTGGTAGGATCTATTTTTTACCACGAGACACATCAAAATACAAACCCAACACAGCAGCAAATCACACTTACACACACGGCGTTTCGCATCCCACACTCCTCAAAGACAGGCTCATTTTAGTTCCAACTTTCCTAATCCCCCTAAATCTGATGGGAACTTGTAATTCTTGAGTGCTTACAAAACTGAGTTCTTTGTTGCTTGATTATTCCAGAAAAATCCACAAATTCCATTCAAATCCACATTTTCTCAGCTTCCCCACAAAAGATTCCTGCACAACTGCAAGGTTGTCTTGTCTAAAAACCTTCCTAAGCACCTAGTTGAGGCATCAACTGCTGTCCCAGTTCCTCCTCTACCTCTGAACTGCTCCATTTACAGGCTCCGCCGCCCGCACCCCCACCTCTCAGCCATCACTTGTTCTGCTTCCTAGTCCTGTCCGCCCCAGCTCACTGCCATCATTGTTCAGCCTCCCACTAATTTCTGCACTACCCCGATATTAGAATCAATAACAGACTACTTTGACAGCACAGAGAGAAGATAGTTCCTTCTCACAGGAAGAGGCTTGCACTAAGAGGAAGGAATGTAATTGTTAAGAGGGGCAAGCCGGGCTATGCAGTAAAGGCGCATAAGAAAACCAAATGAAAGGGAAATGCAGATTGAGAGGTACAACAGTGGTGTCTAGACTTCCACATAGTCGGCCCCTAGGCCTAGCAGTCTGGACTCAGTTCTCCTGTACCTCTTAGAACGACACCAAGCTATGTAGGAAGTCCTAAGGATAAGTGCTTATGGCTATTACCTATCATGGGGAAGACTAACTCCCTGAGCTATCCAAAGTCTGCTAACGGCTCTATTTATGAATGCTCACACCTTTGAACCCTTATCATCCCTCTCTGGACCACTGACAATCTTTTCATTGGTCTCCCACCTTGAGGTACACAGGATTTATCCAAACTGCCACTCTAATATGCCATTTTCAATTTTTCCATGGTGTTCCAGGCCCTACAGACGAAGCCCAAGTTCATACATTTAGCAGGCAAGGCTCGAGCCTTTAGCTATTCTCCCAGCACCCTGAACATACTTCATGCTCATCAAAGCCTTCTACAACCACTAATAGCTTCATTTTACTCAACTGCATGGACATACAACAGTTTGCTCAACCAACATCCTCCTGTTACACATGTAAGTTATATTTAATTTCCAGTTCCTTGCTCTTCCCTTAATTCACATTCAAAGGAGGAGGTCCAAAAAGGGATTACAATCACCCCTTGGTATCTATAGGGGACTAAGACCTTTAGAGATACCAAGATTCAAGTACGCTCAACTCCCTTAAACAAAATCGCATAGTATTTACACATCTCATATGCTTTAAATTCTTTCTAGATTATTTATAATACCTAATACAATGTAAATGATATGTAAATAGCGTAGTGCATTGTTTTAGGGAATAAAAACAATGAAAAAATCCATACATATTACATTAAACCCATACCTATTATTATATACTCGCTTTAGAACACATGAGATATGTTTCCAGCTGCAAACTGGGCAACAAGTATCACCTAGTACTTATCAATCTTTATGGCAAAACAAACCATGTTTGCAAATTTACAGTTTTAATTTGCATGTCTCAGAGAAGTGTTAAACAATTTTCTAACACAACTGTTGTCTAGTCATATTTCTTTTCTTCTTCTTCTTTTTTTGAGACAAGGCCTTGCTATGTAGTTAAGGCTAGCCTTCAACACACTATGTAACACAGGTTGTTCTCAAACTCACGGAAATCTTCCTGCCTCAGCTTCTAGAGTGCTAGTACTAGGATTACAGGTATCCACTACCACACCCAGCTGTTTAGCCATATTTCATTTGGGATGTGACCATCTACGCACTTTGTCTATCTGAATTTTTAGTTTAGTTGTAAGAGTTACATATTAATAACATTTACTACAGATTATATGACATTTATTACAAATATTGTTTCCAGGCTGTCACTGTCATAGCTCTTCTTATGGTAGTTTTTCTATGTACAGAAATATTTTATCTTTACGTAGTCAGATATATTTATCATTTCATTTATGGTTTCTATCATTGATATACAGTAATGTCTTGAAAATCTGTAACATCCCTAGGATTATAGAAAGAACTGCTGTTTTTCTGTTGTCGCACTGGGGATTGAAGCCAGGGCCTTCATACCGAGCTATATGCCTACGCCACTTATTGTTTTAAATCTTGAGGTAGGGTCTCAGTTGCTCAGGCTGGGCTCAAACTTGTGACCCTCCTGCCTCAGCCACCCAAAGTGCTGCAATTACAGATGTGTGTGCACCTTCATGTTCGGCTTGTTTTCCTAATTTATTCACAATATTCGTTTTAAAGTGTAAATCCCCAGTGTTAAGAAACTACCATCACTAAGCTCACTTGCTCTTCCAGAACAGTCTTCTTGCCTTTCCTTCTTGCGGCTAATTGATATCTACCCTTCAAATGCAAAGACGAGCATTATTTTCTCCAAGAAACTGAGAAAAATAGGAGGGGAAACTATAAAAATCCCCATTGGGCGAACACTATAGCAATAGCTATTGCAGGACAGAACCAAGGACAGATGCTGTTCTTAGTATTGAAAGTATCAGCATTTTTGCGGATATGATATTTGTTAATTAGATAGGAGAAACAGTAACTTTACAGTAATAAAATCTGACAGACACTACCTTAAGCAAGGGATGGAGTTTAACATCACAGTAATAAGCCATATCATCTCTGAGTGCCGCGGCGATCTTGCTCAAATTGGATAATCTCCATCCAACCATGAACAAAATATGAGATAGACTCAAAGCAGGGCCATTCTCCAGAAAAGCTGACAAGTACTCTCAAACTGTCCAGGGCATGAAAGGGAAAAACTGATAAACTGTCACAAATTAGAGGAGACAGAAAAACAAAATGTAACATGGGATTTTAGACTGGATAAGAGAACGGAAAAAGGACAGAAATGGAAACACTGATAGAACTGAACAAGTCTGTTGTTTAATTAATACTGTTGGTAATTATTTTAGATAACTAGATACTAACATTAGGAGAAGTTGAGTGATGAGGGTATGGGAACATGCTGTATATCTCTGCAACTCTTCTATAAGTTGAATTCATTTCAGAAAGCAAAGTTTGAAAGCAGGTGTGATGGTGCAGACCTGTAATCCCAGCATTGACGCAGGGCGATCGCACACTGAACCTCAGCCTTAGAGGACTAAGTGGCAGTAGAGAAGGGAAGCTGAGTCACGTGTCACAATGTGATGATGTAAGCATAGAATCAGAACAAGTGATGTGAAGTAAATTCCAAGTTTCATATGAGCTGTTGCTGATGTAACCCATAGTAGGGATGGATTTTCCCAGAATAATCATCTGCAACTTAGTGAGAGCTTGCCTCAAAACATTAAAAAGTAAAAAGCAGAAGTTCTTAAAAGGCACTATTACCTAACAAATGAAACTGAGAACTTTAGAGCTGACTTTGATACTCCTATCTTTCTCAAATGCCACATGTAGTGAGTCCCCCAGTCCTGTCATCTTATTACTTCAACTTTTTCAATGTATCTCTAACCTATTGTTTTCAAGTTCACACTCTGTCTTAAGTGGCTACAGCATTTCCTTTCTGAATTCCAGGTCTCCACTGTCTCCCCTTCTCTATTATAGTTCATGCAGTATTGTCAGGTTCCTATTCTTAAAATAGTACCCTGATCATGGCACACTCCCCCTTAAAATTTTTAGATGACAGATTCACTGCAGTCTTTAACACAATCATGGTGATTACAGAAAATGGCATACGGACTTTAAAATTCACATGGAAATGCAAGGAATCCTAAAGAGCCAAATCACCTTGACTGAAAATAAGACCAAGTAGGAGCCACAATACCTGATACAGAAACTTACCACAGAGCAACAGTAATAAAGGCATTGTGGTATGACACAAAGATAGGCATATCAACCAAGAGGACTGAATTGAGAGTCCAGAAATAACCCCTCACATTGATTTTTAGCATGGGAACCAAGACCATTCAATGGTGGAAGGAATATTCTCTTCAACAAACAATGCTGGGCCAGGGATTTAGCTCAAGGGGTACCACACAAACCTTGGAAGCACAAGGGCCTCAGTTTGTTACCCCGTACCACAACAACAACAACAAAAAAATAGTGCAGCAATGACAGCAATCCACATGCAAAAGGCAGAAGCCTTACAATCATATGGAGAAGTTAACACAAAATCAATCAAAGACCTAATTAAAAAGGCAAAAATAACAAACTTGTAAAAGAGAATAAGTAAATCTTTATGATCTTAAATTTGACAATGGATTCCAAAGTATAACATCAAAACACCAACAATAAAACAGATTTTTCATTTTATAAAAATTAAAATCTTCTGTGCTTCAAGTACTATCAATAAAGTAAAAAGAACAGAACTAATTTTGTCTGTCATGTACCTGATAACAATCTAGTATCCAAAATACATAAATGCCCTTTAAAACTCACCAAAAATACTAATAACACAATTTAAAAGTAGTCTAATCAATCATTTAGACATTTCTCCAAAGAAAATAGTCAGAATAAATATGAAAAGATGATCAACATCATTAAATCAGGGACATGCACATCAAATTCAAAATGAGATAATACTTCCTACCAACTAGCATAGCTAAAGTTTAAAGGACAATTACAAGTGCTAACAAGAATATGGAGAAACTGGAACCCTCCTATACTGTTGGTGGGAACATAAAATGATGCTGCCACTTAGGAACAGGGTCGACCAGTTCTCTAAGAGGTCAAACACAGTTAACATATAACACAGCAATTGCACTGCCATAATCAAGAGAAAGGAAAACCTATTTCCACCCAAATCTTATACACAGATACAGTACATTATTCATAATAGGTAAAAAAAGTATATGTAACTTAAATACTCATCATTGAATGGACATAAAATGTGTTGTGTATATACAGTGGAATATTATTTGGCCCTGTAAAAGCAAGAGCACTTATACAGTACTTATACATGCCTCAATATGACTAAACTTGGAAAACATTATACAGTGTGGGAAAAGCCCATTATTAAGAGACTATATATATTAAAATGACTCTATTTATATAAAATATCTGTAATAGGCAAATCTATAGGGACAAAATCAATTATCCATCACTTACAGCTGGGTGGAGGAAAGGTAGGTAGTGGTGGTGCATAACAGGTATTGAATTTCTTTACAGTGTAATAAAAATGTTTCAAAATTGACCAGGGGGATGACTGTACTGACCTTTGAAATTACTAAGAGCAATCTGACCACACACTTTAAACGAGTGAATTGCCTGGCATGTAAATTTTACGTCAATAAAGCTATTTTTTAGAGACCACACTGAGGAAGCCTCCTTACGGTTTGGGATCTAAAGTCCAAAGTCCTTCACTTGGTGTTCACATCCATCCAGATATGATCCCAATATTATTGCTCACCTTTCCCATACCTTTTCTTTTTTTGATTTTTAAAAAATAATTGATTTTATTGGTACATTTTATATACACATCATAATCACAACACTGAAAATTTGTACCAGTATATGACATAACTTAATTCTCACTTTTTCCCATTCCCCTGCCCACTTCCCACAGAGGTAAAGCAGCCATTATTTGTATACCCCTCGCAGTACTCTATCTTGGTTTTTTCTCCCACCATTTCTTCTCCATAGAATTCATTCTCCCAACTCATCTTCATATGTTTATGTTTAGCTTCTCTCACTAGGACCAGTTCAACTATTCCCTCCCACACCAACCCTTCCCTGTTCTCTAGTCCTTACATAGAAGATTCTTAGAACATTTACTGAGAATACAAGCACGCAGTTCATCCATACAGTGGATTCTTCTGCCAGAAGACAATTCCCCAGAGCCATAACTGTACTTCTTTCTTCTTTTCTTGGTGATAGCAGCAGCTCAGTGCTTCAGCCCTCTCACTAAGTCCCCGTTAACAATTCTAAAATGCCCCACTCTACTTCTTCTGGAACCCCTGCCATAATGAAGTAAACATTTGATACTGTATCGCTTCAGGGCCGCCGAGTACAGTTGTGTAGGTTGTACACTGCACAACCCTAGTGGCGCCATTCAATTATAGTCTATGTGAATGGCACCCCTTCCTAGGGTTGTGCAGTGCATAGCCATTCGTTGTGCCCATTTGCAAACATACCTAGAATTTGGGAACAAAGTAAAAAAGAACACTCCATGAGAGAATCACTATAATTATACAATTATTGAGTAATAAACAATTTTCAAATTTTATCACAAAGATAAAAAAGAAACTCAGGGGAATCATACAGTCGTAGCATACACATATTAACAACCAGGAGAAAAATTGGTATTTATACGTCTCAAGCAATGGAAAGAGAAAAGGACATACACGCAGGTCGTATTTACAAAAGTGTGATGGACAAACAAAAGTGTGATGGACAGTTCTCTGGGGCCAACAACTCCTTACCAGACTTCCTCACGAGTCCCCTTAATCCATTAGGTTCAGATTTTAGATGATGAGGCTTTGGGAATGTTGGTATCAGAAAAGGGTGAGAGACATGAGCACTTTCGTCTCTACACAGGTCTCCCTCTCACCAGCCCTCCTATTCAGCAGCTCATGGCTGAGCCTTATACGTTCTGGGAAGTTAGGAGGTGTGGCTCAGCCCATTACTACATCTCTGGGGAGCCTGAAAAAAGCTTATGTCCCAGGTCAACCTCACCAAGGCATGGATGCCCTCAAGTTCAGTCAGCAGCCACCAAATCCCCCTCTCAATCGCCCCTCTACCTGGCAGACCCCATGATAGAGAGATCTGGTCATAACAACAGGTGAGCTGGTAGTAGCCGGATGGCACACTGAGTTTGCTTTTCTTATCCCCACTCTGGCACAGGCTGGCCTCCCACTTTGAATTTTCCTCTACCATATTTCTTTCACTTTTTCCAGATATTTCTTGCATAGCCCACCCAAGTTTATCCTGCCTCCTCTGCACTTAAGTATATATTGGTACTAGACACCAGAGGGCTCCACCCTTATCCACGGGGCAGGGAAGTTACAAGAACCCCAGGCAGGCCCAAAACTGCAAACCATGCCAAATCCTAGGCATTCCATTTGACCTATGCACAAAGGCACATCTATGATAAAGATTATTTTAACTAGGTACAGTAAGACATCAAGAACAACTGATAATTAAGTAGAGTAATTATACTAATAGACCATAATGACTGCTATGCAGGTGTGATTTCTCTTACACACAATACTGCCACATTTGATCTGATAACCGAGACAGCTAATTAAGTATATGGAGCAGAGAGCACATATCATGGAGAAATGGCAGATAAAGTGGCGATTCATGTCCTCGGTGGGTCAGAACAGAGAGACCCATGATTTTATCAAGATACTCAGAAAAGCACACAACTTAAACTTGATGAATTATTTATTTCTAGAATTTTCCACTGTATATTTTTTGGATCAGAGTTGACAGGCTAACAAACTGTGGAAAGCAAAACTGTGGAGGAGGGGAAACGACTGCAATTTTTTGATTAGTCTCAGACTGTTAATAGTGGCAACAATTATTTTCTATTGCTTATTATATGCCTGCCACAAGAGTCAACATCTCACACGTACTGTTTTATATATTCCTCACAGCAATTCTACGATGTAGGTATATAATTCCTCCCATTTACATACGAGGAGACTGAGGTACAGAAGGGTAACTTGTTTAGGGTTACAAAACTAATAAAGTAAATGAAAGACACAGGTCTGGACCCCAGAACTGTCTGCTTCCACAGCCATGTTTATAGCTGATACAATTTGTACCAAATATACACAATGCACTGTCACCTTTTGTGGAGTTCCCTCTGCACCCTTGTCCCACAGTGGCCAACACAGATGACCTAGGACACACGTGCCAGTTTGCCTCTGCTCCCTAGCTGGAGCCCCACCTGAGACACAGCTGGAAGAAAAGGCAAGAGGGTAGAGTGAGCATGAAAAGACTTGACCTTTCTGTGAGCCACAGGAGTCCTCCTCCTCTGACCCATTTAGGAGAGAGGATCATGCTGTCGCCTTGACCTCAATCCCAGAAAAATATTTAGAGCAGGATGAGCCGGTTGCCTTGAAATTCTTCAAGAAATCTCAGAAGTGCCAGAGCCTAGGCCAATCTGTGAGAGAGATGGATGGCATCCAGTTCTCAGTAGGAAGGCGACCGACCAACTGTGTCAGGGTCACAGCCATACTGGTCAGCTAATGTTCACAGAGCTGTGCCATCAGTGAGCTAGCTGTACCATTCTGGGCAAAGGTGAGTCTGGTGAGGTGTTTTGGTTTTGGAGGGGGCAAGGAGGGATAGACTTTTGAGGTAGAAAAGATGTTTTGGGGCCTTATTATTTGTTTTGTGATACCAGGAATCAAACTCAGAACCTTGGATTTGTGAGGCAGGAATGATGTCACTGAGCTAAATCTCCAGCCACATGTATTTTTAAATAAGACAGTCTTATACCTCTTTAGGCCTCAGTATTCTCATCTTTTAAAATAGGAGTAAGAATACCTGTACCTCAGTGCTGTTAACGTATACAATGAGAATGTAAAAAAGTGTAACTGCTGCCCAGGACTTTCATCGGTTTGTTCTTGCTGTGGTTCAGGCACAGAAACAGGGACAGGACACAGCTCCTGCCTGCAAAAAGTTCACCATCTGCCTGATTATGCTCTTCCTATCTGAGATACAACAGTGTTGACCACGTATGCTGGCTGGTGAATTAGTCTGCTTCTCAGGAGGCCATTCTTGTCAGATGGAAATCTAGTGAAAACTGTTTGCAAGAGTAAAGATTGAGGGTCAGTTAGCTCAGTGGCTCTGGCATCTGCCCCCATAAAAGTGCAAGGTCCTGAGTTTAGTCCTTGGTAATCACATACCACAATCCCGGACATGGTAGCTCACGCCTGTAATCCCAGCACTGGGGAGGCAGAGGCAGGAGGATTGCTGTGAGTTCGGGGTTTGCCTGGGCTACATAGTGAGCTCAGAGCCAGCCTGAACTACAAAGCAAGACCTTGTCTCAAAAAAAAAAAAAAAAAAAGAAAAGGTTGAGCTTATTATATCCCTTTGCTTCTGTGACTTTGCAACACCTATGTATTGAAAAAAAGAAAAAAAAAAACTGGGAAGGGGACTCTGTCAATCAGCATTTTGGAAATGAAGCATAAACTGCTCTTTTAGTAACAACACTTCTCACTTGTGTAGAGATGTGTTTTTGTTAAAGGTTGATCTTCCCTGCTGACCGTGAGCTCTTGTGGGCCAGGGCCATGTGCTGGTCTCAAGTGTTTCCCAGAACCTAACATCCAAGATGCTCGCCAGACACTTGCTGCAACACGTGAAAACAACAGCTATCCTTACCCCATCTGGACAAAATTCATTACCTACGCAAAGGGCACTTTAAAGCACTCAGATGTTATTTATGCACAGAGTACCTCTCAGGGTTGCCAAGAACTAGCAGTGATAGTTTATGGGGAGAAGCAATAGGTTAAGGATCTGATGTTGGAAGGGACTGTACATAATACTTTCTTCTTTTAGTGTTTGAATTTTTAAACAACAACCAGCCAAACATAAATGTACTAGATAAAATAAATAGAAACCCAAACCAATAAAATCCAGAGAAAAATTAATTATGGAGGTAAAGGGAAGGAAAAGGTACTATGTATAACTAAAAATCTAAAAATCAGAAAACCTTGAGGATAAAATTGATCTTTTTGCACCACCTTGGGAAAGATAACTAAGATTTTTTAAAAAGATGCAAACAGTGTCATATGTGTTGATTTTTACAACAGAAATATGAAATGTTTAATATATGCAGAAGGAAAAAATATGCTTCCAGTACTTACCTCTGGGAGATGGGCTTCTAGGGGATTTTTATTTGCTATGTGTTATATTCCTGCAATGTTTTCAGGTTTGTATCATGAACAACATATATTGCTTTTATATTAGAAAAACATTTGAAGAAGACAACTTCACACAGCATAAAACTATGCTAACTGCCTGGGACATGAGAAAGGAGTGGGCTGAGGTTGGGGCACGTTCAAAATCCTGCACTGTTCTGTCCTGTGAGAGATGCCGGGAGAGCACAAGCACTGTTTTCTCTACACAGATAATCCTTCTTCGAGTTACTCAAAAGATTTATTTTAATCCCTGACACTGCCTTAAGCCACTGTCACTGTCCAGATGTCGTAACAGCTGAGTCACTGGATATTTTTTCAAAAGAAAGTGCCTGTCTTTTGTAAGCACCAGTGATGACAGAGGATCACACTGTACTTCTTCATCTCATCAAGAGTTACTGTCCTGTCTTCTAGCCAGGTAAAAGCGAAGCCTTGGAGAAGCTGACTGTATTTCCCCCAACTGTCTGAAACAGCCTAGAACCCAGCTAGGCTTTGCTATAAAACGGAAAGGTTCTACAGCCTGAATGTACATTAAAATCACCTGGAGCTTTATTTTTTAAAAAATCAATTTCTGGTAGTCACGCCTCAAGATGGTTCTCATGCCGTGAAGCCTGGGCGTTAGCATCCTGCCGTCCCCGACGTGATTTCAGTGCATGGCCAGCTTCTCAAATCTCCATTCTACACACTGATTAATACCCCGGCATCCTCAGAGAAAACGGCTCAGTCATTATTTTAAAAAATCTTCTTCAAGCAAAGAAAGGCAGGCTGAAGAAGTCTGTAACCATGACAACAAGCTGCGAGCAAAGAGATAGGTTTTCCATGATTTGAAACCCGAGGAAGCAGAAGACAAAAAGTGGAGACGTCTTTAAGCCTTCGCTGAAGAACAGAAAGGAAACCCGAAAACAAAGGCGTCCTGTGAGAGAGCTCTGGCCTATGAGCACATCAGACTCTACTTCCATCGCCCAAACTGGGCCATTTGCGTCCATCTGAACACAGATGTTCCAGGATTAACAAACTAAGTCTTTAAAAATGTCCACTTTCTTCTTAGTTAAACTTGGGGGAAAAAATAGGAATGCCTGTTTTTTCAGAAGTACCAAACCAGTTGTTTTCCTCTAAGTCTGCTCTCTCTTCTTCATGTGTACCTGACCCAACTGCAAAGCACGATGACAATAAAACATGAAACCTACATGTGCTAGGATTTTTAAAATGCTTCTTCTCCTGCCTGTACTTTGCTGGGTTTTGTTCCCAATCAGGGAAGCGCTGAGGAGGATGAAAAGACCAGGGATGCTTCATATTGAAAGCCACAGACTTGGCCTTTTGTTCTTTTTTTCAGGCAGAAACTATTCTAAAAACCAGACATCAAAAGGAAAATTCAGCTGGCGATGAGCTCGAATCGAGGGGAAAAAACATGTCATGAGGCATAAATGAAAAACAAAAAGAAAGGGAAAAAAGAGCCTTTTTGTACCAGACGGGTTCTTTTCTGAAAAATGCCTCAAATTACAGCACTTTCCACATTTCCTTCACTCCAGGAAGCTTACCATTTTACCCACCACCACAATGCATTTTGCAACCTGTTATGAGGAGATACTGAGACAGACGCAAATGGCCCAGGCTTCGATGGTTTAGCAGCCTCGAGGGGGAAGGAAATGTCTGATTCCAAGAAGGACCCCTTTAGACTCACCCTGTTCCCTCAGCACAGACAAGCCAGTTTACTCAGAATGTAATTAAAGGAGCATGCAAGGAGAGCTGCGATAGAGCAAACCATTGGTGATTTAAATGAATGCAGACACATATATATACATATATACAGCAGCTATACTGAAAATGGTGCAGTGAATGGTACTTGCCTTTAGTGCACAGTATGATGCTGGTCTGCCAGCCTCTGAAGCCTTGTCATGGCTGGGTACTGGGATACTGGGCTCTCACAAGCCCTTGAGGTTGTTTTAAGAACCTATGATCTTTTCAATTAGTCATCTGACAGCTTTTTTTCATTATAAGAAAAAAAAAACAGCTTGATATATGAACCTTAGAGTGTGCTCTAGTGGAAGCCAGGCTGAAAATTAACTGTGCCATCTCCCTCATCAGTGACACTTCTGCCACAAGAAGTCCTCTGTCAAAGGCTTGCACCTAGAAAAGCACTGTGTTCCCTTCATCTGGGATCTACTTATAATTCCTCTCATCACGTGGACCTCTTTCTGAATGCCTTTCAACTCTACTGATGTGACCCATTAGGTTGTATGGAAGTCAGTCTTCTGAAATACTCTATTCTGAGCAAGAGAAATTCCTAAGAATCACAATGAAAAGGCAAGTAACACTACACAACAGATGCTGAATGGATAGGTTGAGTGTTCCTCTCCAATATGGGAGACTAGAAGTGTTTCTAATGTCAGAGTTGTCCAGATGTTTAAAATTGATTTTATTGGTACATTTTGTATACACCTCATGATCACAATTGACACTGAGAATTTGTGCCAGTACATGACGTGACTTAATTCTCATTTCTCTCATTCCCCTCCCGACCCTACAACCACTACCCTATAAACTTGTTTTCTTGTTTATGCCATCAAATATTTTCTTTCTCTTCTTTACTTACCCTTATCTCCTTTTCCCTTTGAACATTTACTAACTCACAATATCTATCATACATTTTAGAACTCATTTATATATTAAGTTTCTCATACCAGAGAAAAGACATGGTATTTACACATCTGTGACCTATTTATTTCATTTATGAGTATGTCCTCAAGGTCTGTCCATTTGAGCACAAATGATCTAAATTTAACTTTATGTCAGAGTAATACTCGAGCTTTTCAGATTTTGGAATAATAGTTTGGATTTTTCTGGTTAAACTTACCTAAATTGAAAAATTTGAAATCTGAAATCCAATATATTCCTTAATCTGTTTTTGTTTTGTTTTGTTTTTTAGCTGATGTACACTATTTTACCATTAAAAATTAATTTTAGGGGGCCGAGGATTTAGCTCAGTGGTTCTGGCGCCTGTCTTGCAAGTGCAAGGACCTGGGTTCGATCTCCAGCAACCACATACAATACGGGCGTGGAGACTCATGCCCAGCAGCAATCAGAACCACATACCACAGTGCTGGGGGCGGGGCGGGGTGGCTCACATCTGTAATCCCAGCACTCGGGAGGCGTAGGCAGGAGGATTACTGTAATGTGAGTTTGAGGCTGAGCTCGTGACCAGCCTGAACTACAAAGCAAGACCCTGTCTCAAAAAAAGAAAAATTTTAATTGTATGCATTTATGGGGTATAGTGTGATAACTTATATAATGTATAATAATCAAATCAGAGTCATTAACATTTCAATCTCATTATTTCTCATTTTTGTTGGTATACTACAAATTCCCTTCTTCTATTTCTTTAAGAAAATATATTTTAAATGGAACACAGCTCATCACGGTGGCATATGTCCATAATCCCAGCTCTCTGGAGGCTGAGGCAGGATGTAGCTCAGTGCAAAGGCTTTAGGTTTAACCCAAGTACTGCAAAGGCACTTAGAGGGTCGGGGGATTTGCAAATTTACATGTCATTCTTGTTCTAGGTGTTATGGTTTAGACCTAAAATGTCTCCCAAAAGTCTCCCGTGTTTGGAGATGGCACTAGTTAGATAAGACAGGTCGCAGAAGGATATGACCTGGAAAGGAACATTCTTGTCACTGGCTCTTTTCTTTTCTGTTTCCTTGCCAGACTGCGGTGAGCAGCTGCTCCCTGCCATGGCCTTGTATCATGCCTTAGAGCCAACCATCCATGGACTGAACGCACGGAACTCATGAGTTCAAAAAAATCCTACCTCCTTCAGGTTGTCAGTTCTATTTCATCCTAGCAATATGAATGTGACTAATAAAAGGGGCCATGTTAACTTTCTCTGTATCTCCCAATTTTAGTATATTTGCTACCAAAATGATCTCTAAATCTCAAGCTTTTTAAATGTATTTTTTATTAGTACATGCTTGTCAGCACCAAATCAGAAAGTTTAAAATTTCAGATTAGTGATGCTCAATTTGAAGTATGCAATTTGCAGCAGCTAAGGCAGAAATTCAAACCAAATAAACAAAAGGCATCTCTAAAGTCCATAGGAAATATATAAAACGTACCACTAATGTGCGTGATAACATTTATTGAACCATATGCTTAATAAAAACTAAGTAGTTTACCATATTCAAAATAGTGCTGTCAATCTACTACAGAATGATTTAGCCAATCACACAACCAAGAAATACTCATTGCACATTTACGTTTTATATTCTCTATAGATATAGAATTCTACAGTAATGAAAAGCCAATCTCTATGTGTAAATATTTGAAGCAGTACTTTAGGTCAGTTATATTCCTTTAGCTATATTCTAGGCCCAGCAAGAAATGACTAAACCTAAATTAAGGGAGTCACATTCTGCATTACTTTAGTCTTCTGTTTCTGACTCTATATCACAAGTAGTGACCCTGGTCAAATGATTTAAGCTGTTTCAAAGATTCCCCAGAAGGATAAGTTGTGAATTGAGATTTTATTTATGGAAATGTGTATCTCTACAAGTAAATATAACATTTTGGTTCTAATCCTAGAATAGCTGCCAAATAAAGGACTTGGGTAATATATTAGTTATTTTCTTGTCACTGGGACAAAATACTCGACATCTGCAATTTAAAGAAGTTAAAATTTATTTGGCTTATAATTTTAAAGGGTTCAGTCCATGATTGGCTGACTTCAACACACAAACAACATGGTGGAAAGTTATATAGTGGAAAGCTGCTGAAGAATGACAGTTGGGAAGCAGAAATGAAGGGAAGAATGGGGATAAGAATATACCCTTCCAGGTCACCCGTTCAATGAACCATCTCCAACCTGGACCTACTCTTAACAGTACATTCCACCATAAACTCATCAGTTAATTCACTGAAATGCATAGTACTCCAAGATCCAATCCCCTTGCAAAGGCTCCACCTCTGAACACATGAGATCTGGGGGTACATTTTAGACTTAAACCATAAGTAGAAAAAAAAATGCCCCCTTGAAATCTCAGCACCCACATGTGTAAAAGAAGAGGGTTAAACTAGATTTGATGTTCTCAGCCTGGTTTAAATGCTAAAAAAGCTGCTAACAAAATTTATACTTGGTCAAAAAAAACCCTGCTTTCTTGAAATCTTGGAGCCCACATGTGGAATAGAAGAAGTTAGACTAGATGGAGAATTCTCAGTGTAGTTTACCAACTCACAAGTATGTCTCACCAGGCAAGATGTGAGGCAAGTTAATTTATAATAAATAATAAAGTAATGAAGGTGGCAAATAATTTCCCTATGTAACTTTTATGACAATGACATTCTTTATTACTGGCATGCTTACACACTTTCTTGGGTCAGAAAAGGCTTGAATTACAGTCATAGAAATTAGAAATTCTGAAAAACCTAAATATTATCTTCTTATTGACACAGATTGAGGTACAGTCTGTTGAGCTCATGAAGATCAAGCATCCAGTAGCTACAAAAAGGCTGAAAACTGCTGGATTAGATCATTCAGTTGCTTGCCATGTCATTACCTGTTAGACACAAAGCTAAGTACTGGGGATACTGCAACAAACAACACAGACAAGGCCTTTGCTTTTGCAGAACATTGAGTCTAAGGGAAATGATATAAAGCACATCAATCACATCATAACAAAAACTGTGATCAGTTTTAAAAGCCTGAGTTAAAGAGGAAGGGGGGGTACACCAGGCAGAAAGAAGACCATGGGTAAAGGCTTAGATAGGTCAGGGGCCCCAGGGACACAACTAGGGAACACAAAGTACCCCCTTCTGCCTGGATGACACAGAGTGCCAGAGGAAACATGACGGAAGCGATATTGGAGGCAGCCCTGTTGGCGCACACCTGCGATCCCAGCACTTAGAAGGCTGAGGCCAGAGAATCACAAATTCATTCCCCACCTGGCAACTTAGTGAGACCTTGTCTTAAAACAAGAAAAAGGAAAGAAAGAAAGAGAGAGATAGAGAAAGAAAGAGAGAGGGAGGGAAGACAGAAAGAGAAGAGGAAAGAACAAAGGCTGGGGATACAGCTGAGTGGGAAGGCTCTGGGGTAAATAACCAGTACTGCCACTCCTCCCCCTACAAAAAACAAAACAAAACAAAGCAAAGCAAAAGAAAACTACTGGAGGGGTGAGCAGAAGCCAAATTACTCAAAACCTAGGAGGCCATGTAAAGGAGTTTTAGTTTTTCCCTCCGATAACAAATTCCTATGACTCTGTTAGAACATACAGGTAGGGGTTGTGCCTAGGATCACAGGTCTGAGCCTTGGAGCTTTTGCCCATCAGAAACACTTCAGGAATTCTAGTTAGGAGACAGAGGGCTGTCCTTCCGTGCAGCTTTGCATTAAATAGGTTTAGACTGCTGGCCTGGGAACCTGATTCACAAGCAGAATATTCTGTCCATAGGAAAATGCAATCTGAATTCTAAACAGATTTCCAAAGAAAGCATTAGAACAAATCCACTCAACAGTTGTTGGGGGATGCCACAAAAGCAATGAAACTTTACTCCCTAAAGACGAAAAAAAAATGAACTTTATAAGCAACCTCTTAAACACAATATCCTCATTTTGAACAGCAGGTTTAAATTGGTGCAACCATGGAATGGTATTATGGAGTACCTATTACATGTTTAAATGACCACAAACCCCAAATATGTGAGTGATGATGGGCTATTTTCAGTATAAATAATGACAATATCAAAATGGAGTAGACAATGTCCGCTTAAAGAAGAAACGTGGGTGCAAGCCAAGTGTACAACTTACAAACTTCCTGTGCTCTTGCCCCATCAGCTTCCAGTTATCCAAGCATTAATTCAACAAAGATTTTTAGTGCTGCATGTCATCTAAGTTTGCATTGAGACATCTCCATTCTTCTTTCTAATAAAGAGTCTTTGCCCATATGAACTTAGAAAAACACCTGCTGACCCTTGGAACGCCCCACTTTCTTCTGTCTACGCTTTCACTTGCTCTACTATTACTAACGTAGAAATATCGGTAATTTCGCAGATCCACTCTCTAAGTCCTTAGACCACAGTACAGAGTAGTGATTTTCATCAGGAGAGGAGTGAGTTAAAATTCACATCCCCAGGACACATCTCCCTTGCCCTGATACCTGGGCTCAACAGGTCTCAGATAGAGCCAGGAATCAATGATTTAAATAATCACTCACATGAGTCTGAGGCAAGTGGGTCAAGAACCATATTATGAGAAACACCACTGTGGATATTTAGCTGAGCTCTAAATCCTGAACTGAGACTGGTTGCCAAGGGCCCAGTATTAAGCTGAGCCAATCAGAAAGCTGAGTGGTAATGATGTGGGACACTGACAAAAGAACACAACAGATGAGAGGAAAACAGCATTCTACACAATTTGTCCTCAACTCCATTGTTTTTGTCAAATTCCCATATTTTTATTTTAACCAGGCAAATGGGCATTGCCGGCACAGCAATCTCTTACAATGATCATGAAAAGAACTCAGACAGGGAGTATTTAGAAAGATTAAAATGGGAGGAGAAATTATGTTAATTTGCTTGCCCCTGCCCCAGCTCGTTTCAACCCCCTTACCTCTTCTGCTAGTCCTTTCCATTCGTGAGCTCAGTGTTTCAGTAGCAGGGAAGAGAGGCCAGGGTGGGGCAGTTTTCTATTATCACATTAATGGCTTCCCCTAACACATGAATAATCAAGACTTGACTGGAAAGAGGAATAAATGAAACGTAAATACTTGACTGAGGGGTTAAGTAGACCGAAGATCCTCAGTTGGTTGAAAGCTCTGAGGTGGTAAATGAACAGTCAGGATCTCTATCTCTTCTCATTCATACCATCTGCCAGGAACACAGACCTGAAGCCCATAGCATCTGCACTGAGCTTGAGAAACTTAATCAGGTGTCTGTGCTTTTCCGCTGCTCCCCATAATGCCTACAAGAATCTTCTAAATGTTATCCAGCTGTTGTTAGTACAACCTCGAGGTCTAACATTGTAGAAGGAGGAATCTAGATTTGAACTATTTTGTGAGATGAAGTCCTATTAAAGCTGGCTCCAAAAAGGGAGGTTTGTGATAAGAAAACAGGAATCCCATGAGCATCCTAGGGCAGGAAAAAGTTGGGCCTTGGAGCTGGAAGGTGGTTCCAGGTTCACAGCAGCTCTGCAGAACTGTTCCCCTGGGTTTCCCAGAATCTCCAGTCCTCTCATACCAGGTACCGCTCTTTACTCATGGTTGCTGTCCCCTCACAGCACCAGCTTGCATATAGCCCATCATGACGGCCTGCCTACCCATCCTCTTTTGGCTCTAGCCCCGTAGCAACCTGCCTTATTTAGCCTCTCTGTGTGTTAACTCTAATTTCCTAAAAGAGGAATACAAATGGCTCAGCTCTTCTGGTCAGGCTCATGTTACTCTCCAGGCAATAGATGGGCTGTCAAATGCACAGGTGGCCCAATCTTAGTTCGGCCAACTCAAGCCAAGAAGGCAGAGCCTCTGGCACAGTCCGAGCTGCTGTCCCCCAGCAGAGCTGGCACAGAGGTTTAGCTCAGAAAGAGATACAGAGCACAAAGCATAGTAAGGTTTACATGTGACAAGGATATAACTTGAAAGGCAATGACATGCCCATTCATGAGCTTCAGACACCCATAATCTTGTGTTTTTCCTGGTGACGGGGAAGGAACCCAGAGAACACAGCAGGCAAGAGCTCTACCATTGAGCCAAATCTTACCTTCTTAACATAAATGCTAGCACTTGGCACCAACCCTGAACACTCTGTCCCCCTCATTTCTATTAAGCTAACTTTTATAAACTAGTAAAAGAATCTAAATATATTTGATTCCAGGAGAAAGCAGCATGCTGCTAGTTCCCTGTGGCAAAGATAGAAGAAGAAAGCATATGACAGACAAATCTCGATAAACTAACACCTCTAGCCTTTAGCCTATCTTTCTGAAATCATGCAGTCAGTTGGCTTTACATGCTACCACCATCTTATCTTCCCCTAAGTTTCGCCAAGTGCTTGTGAGGTCAGTGCTCCATGTTAACTAAAACATGGAAAGCAGCATCACAAACCAACAGATGGCAACTGAGAGCTTATCATTCTTGGACTGCTTCATTCCCAGGAGTGACAGATGCCACAGAGTAAAACGCTATTCTGACAGCCACCTAATAACAGCTGCCAATACTTTTACTATTCTTGGTTAACCCTTCCCCCAGATAGTCTGTTGTATCAACTCCCCCTTGTAACAATAATAAATGGCACGTGTGCAGCTTTGCTGGCTAGACTCGTCCAGGACAAAGGAGAAAAAGAAACATGGACGACCATTGAGAATTTACAAATTGGCACAAGAAAATTAACTGGTGGCTATCTCACAAAATTAAGAACAAATTAAGAGAAATTTAAAAACTGGAGTTGGGAATGGTGCCACACACCTATAATCCAAGAACTCTGGGTGGCGGAGGCAGTAGGACTATAAATTAAACGCAGCCTGGGCAACTTAATGACAGCTAAACTCTGCCTCAAAACGGAAGTTGAAATGGGGGCAGGTAGAGCTTAGTGTGAAAGACCTGGGTTCAATCCCCAGTACCACAAAGAAAAGCGCTACTGTGAAAATATTTCTCAAATTTAAAGCAGTATCTATTGGAGATGAAGAAATTTCCAAAAGAGGCTTGGAAGACCAGAGCTGTAACATGAAATGGCCTAATGTATAGTCTTATCTCTTAAAACAGTATTTATATTCATCTTAATATATCCATGAAGTTATGTTGAGACAGGAACAGGAATGCATAGCATAGTGCCTATATATTTACCCAAGAGCAGCTATCAACCTTCGCATCCCATGTTACCTATCATCCCTTCTTCAAATGACTCTTCAAAATCCCTTACACTTTTTTCATACCAGGTGTCAGGTAGTATTAAAAGAAATAGTTTCACATACTGGCATGGAAATAGCAAAACTATATTACCAAAGGAAAAAATTTTCAGATTACAAGAAATCATCCCATTTTTATAAAATAATATAAAAGGAAAAAGCCCTGAAAAAATTAATGCCAGCTGTTAATAATGACTGTCCCCGGTGGATGGGATTATGGAGGATCTTCACTGTTCACTTTTAGCCATTTCTGACTCACTATAATTGTTTTTACAATACAGGGCTTCTCTTACAATTAGGAAAAGAATATTTTAACACCTTCTGGGGTGTTCCTAGAATATAACAAAGAAATATCCCTGGGTTTAGAAAAAAAGTAATTCTGTTATAGTTGGTTCTGAGAACTGGGAAAGTAGATCTCACTAATGGGACAGAAGACAGTATAGCACACAGGCCACACGCATGAGCTCTGGAATCCGGCTTAAAGTTCCTTCCACATTACTAACTTGTTCTGTTTTCTCCTGTGCTGAATGGGTATGTCTGTTAAATACTTGGAACATGTCTAATACATTACATACTCCCAAGTGGTAGCCATTCTTTTAGTTGGTGAACTAGCATTGTAACTGAAAATAATTTTCCTTTAGTTCTTATGTCTATAATTTAAATACTTTCAGTAGGGATACCATGAGATGTGCATGTGTGTATACTTTGTGTTTCCATATTGTTATTCTTGTTGTATATCATAGAGTGGTTAAACTGTGTTGATCTGGGAACCCTATAGCATTGACTAAAAAAGTTGAATAGTTCTATCTCTTCCTGACTCACTTATTATTTTAGTGAGTACAGATTAGTAGCTTGCAATCAACTGCAGCAATCAGCAAATGCTATAAAGTGGGGCTTTAAACATTTACCAGCATATTATTGTTACCATCTCAAGAATCTTAATTAAAATATACACTCCAGGGGTGATGAGTTAGCAAAGTGAAATCTAATCAAAGCCACTATCAAGAACTACTACAAAGCAGAAAAGAGAACAAAAACCTTCCATTTTTTTTTTTTCTAAATGGGCAGAGGACTTGAACAGACATTTCTCCAAAGAAGATTTACAAATACCCAGAAAAACAGATGAAAAGACACTCAGTATCTTTACTCATCATAGAAATGCAGCGGAGTGAACGGGGGAAAATAATGAGATTATAACAAAATGTAAGGAAACAAAGTTTATATATATGGGGGGTGGGGGTGGTAGGGTGGGCAGGGTTATGGGAAAAAATGAGAATTAAGTTGTGTCATATACTGGTACAAATTCTTATTGTTGAATGCAATCATGATGTATATATACAATGTACCAATAAAGATTTCAATTTAAAAAAAAAGAAATGCAAAACAGAATCACAACGAGATACTACTTCCCACCTACTCTTGTAAGCAGCAGGGCTGTTATGGCTTGCATCTAGATGTCCCTCCAAAGCCTCAGGTGCTCAGAGTTAGGACTTTTTAGAGCTAGCTGGATCTAGAGTGTGATGCTGGGATTAAGGAAGGCCCATCCTGGGTGTGGGTAGCACCACCCAAAAGGCCAGTATCCTAGAAAAGATAAAAGAGAGAGACAGGCTGCTGCTGTGCTGCTGCTGCTGTCACTGCTTGCTGCTTGCTGCTTGCTGCCTTCTGCCTAACTGCTTGCCATGGACTGTTTTACCTCTGCCAGCCCACCCTGCCTTGGAGTCAGCTGACTAGGGACTGAAACCTCCTCAAACTATGAGCTGAAATAAATCTTTCCTAGAAGAGAAAGAAAAAAAATATGAAAAAAGAAGGATAAAAATGGAAACAGTCTTTGTAAATGGGGAGGGTGGAAAGGTTGAGGGGAGGGCAGGGCAATGGAGAAAAAATCAACAAGATACGTCATGTACAGGTACAAGATCCTAGTGATGAATGTCATCATAGCATACACCTAAAATGTACCAATACATTTTAAAAATTTTTTAAAATAAAACAAATATTTTTTCTTTTAACTTTGGTTGTTGGGTATTTTGTCTCAGCAATGTGAAAAGTAACTAACACAAGGTTAAAAGCAAATTTTAAAGTTAGAATTTTTTCCTTATAGACAAGTTCCTTCTCCAAACTTGCTGAAGCCTGGTGCATAATAATTACTATGCCCTCTTCTCCTCAGCAGTCAGAGACAGGAAGTCAACATTAAGATTAATTTCAAAAGGGAAGAAAGAAAGCAAATATGGCCATGAGGGATAAAACAAGTAGTACATATGTATGTATGCATACAGATGATTGCAGTATATAATGATATCACTGTTTTCTATTTTCCTCTCTTCTTTACTATAAAAGACTTTTTTGCACATTTGAACACAATGTGATGGTGATTTGTAGCAACATCAGACAGGCCCTCCATCTCCTCAGAACTAGATTTGAATAAAGCCTTTTTTCTTTTCGCCAAAAATAAATGGCCTCCTGTGATTTGTTTACAAACAATGACCAAAATGACCTGACCATCGGGACCTGAGCAGCCTGTAACCCTAGCATGGCTATAATTCTGTAAACAAAAAATAACAAATGCTAGTGAGGATGTGAAAAAGCTGTAACTTTTGTACATTACTAGTGGAAATCTAGAATGGCTTAGTGGGTACAAAACAGTATGGAAGTTCCTCAAAATTACCATGTGATCCAGAATTCTACTCCTAAGTACATACAATATCCAAAAGCAATGAAAACAAGAACTCAAACATCTATCTGTATGCTAGTGTTCACTGTAGCAGCATTCACAACACCCAAAAGGAAAAACAACTCACATTCACTGACAGATAAGTAGATAAACAAAATACAGTATCGTCATACAATAAATTACTCAGCCTTAGAAAGGAATGAAATTCTAGCCAACTGTGGTGGGCATGCCTATAATCCCAGGACCGTGGGAGGGTGAAACAAGTGAGTCACAGGTTCTAGCCCAGCCCAGGCAACTCAGTGACTTAATGAGGCTCTGCCTCAAAACTTAAAGAAAACTTTAATAGGATTAGTGATGTAGCTCAGTGTGAAGGCCCTGAGTCCAGTCCTCAGTTCTACCCAAAAAAAAAAAAATTACTCCTGATATTGTTGCAGCGTTGAAAGCTCTGTGCTGAGTAAAACAAGGCACCAATGAAAGGACACACTGTAAAAAAAAATTTAAAAGGAAACAAAGCTTATATAAGGGGTGGAGTTGTAGGGAGGGCAGGGGAGATGGAAAAAAATGAGAATCAAGATGCATCGTATAGAGGTACAAGTTCTCAATGTTAAATGTGATCATATTGAATATATAAAATGTACCAATAAAATCAATTTTTTAAAAATATGGGCACATTGGATGTGTCTACCTATAAGAGGTTCCTATGACAGGGTTATTCATGCAGACAAAAAGAGTATTGATTACCAGGAGGTGGGGGAGAGAGTTACTGCTTAATGCCTAATAGGTAGAGCTTTTATTTGGAGTGATGAAAAAGTGTTGGAAATAAGATAGTAGTAACTGTTGCATAATGTTGTATTACTAATGTCAATGAAATATATACTAAGTATGGTTAACTGAAAAATTTTGTTATATATATTTTATATCAGTCTTTAATAATATAGTACATAGGGGCCAGGGATTTAGCTCAGTGGTTCTGGCGTCTGCTTTGCAAGTGCAAGGGCCCAGGGTCAATCCCCAGTAACCACATATAACAATGCCTGGCGTAAAGATTCACACCCACCAGCAATCAGAACCACATACCACAGTGCTGGGCTTGGTGGCTCACGCCTGTAATCGCAGCACTGGGGAGGCAGAGGCAGGAGGACTGCTGTGAGTTTGAAGCTGAGCTCAGGGCCAGCCTGAATTGCAAAAGTGAGATTCTGTCTCAAAAAAAAATGTAGTACATAAAAAACACTCAATTACATATTTGAGCATTGTATATGAATTGTATCTCAAAAAGTTGCTTTTTTAAAGAGTCTAGAGTCAAGACAGACAGGAATTTCAGGAAGAGATGGAAGAATGCTCTGCCTTGATTGTGATATATATCTGCCTACATTTATCAAAATTTACAGAAATAAACTCCCAAAGGGTGAGTTTTATGTCATGTAAGATATACTTTAATATTTCTAAATAGATAAAAATCCAAAGTTAAAGGCTTCAATCAATGCACACTGCATTAAAGCAATAAAAGTAGAAATATTTCCTTAGAGAAAATATTTGGTGCTCAAAATTAGTTAAAAAAATTCAGTCACTTTATCCTTGCCTGGTTTGGAAATAAGACTCTGGCTGACCCAAAGTTCTTCATCCTTTTGGAATGACACTTTAGTATCAGGAATCCCAATAAATATTATACCCAGACATTTAATGCAGAGTCTGGATGTACCTTCTAATTAGAAGGTAAGCAAAATTCAGCTGCTATAATACTGTCACATCTACCTCCAGTAAACTAGTCACCAAGACAGTGGCTGCATAAAGAATGATAAATTAGAGTCATTTATACCTAAATGGTTGCACCTTGAGGCCATACCCATAAATGATATGAATAGGGCCATATCGTTTCTCTAGTGTAAGAAACTGAAGATATAAATAAGATCCAGAATATATGATATGTATCGTGAAATAGGAAGAAAATGTTCAAAGGGAAAGGGAAAAGATGGGGGGCAGGGGAAAGCAAAGAATAGACAAAAAAATCTGATGGTAAATAGAAAAGAAAAACGGAAACAAAGCTTATATATACAAGGGGGTAGGAATTGTGGGGAGGACAAGGAAATGAAAAATGAGAATCAAGATATGTCATGTACAGGTACAAATTCTCACTGATGAATGTGATCAGAATGCATATCTAATATGTACCAATAAATTTTTTAAAAAGACAATGGCTAGAAAGAGAAAGGTCTGGAATATCTCTGGGCATCCAGGTTGGGCCACATGCATCTTCTTTTGGCTGATTATTAATAAATATTTACATGGCCAGATTTGGTCTAAAATGTCTTCACTGTAGTATCCTGGTTGTGGTGTGAAAACCCATAGCTTTCATCTACCTTTAACAGTTAGAGATTAGGGATACTTACCACAATAGAATCCAGGAACCATGGACAAGCAAATTGGCTTAAGTTAATTTATAAGACATATTTTTTGAAACTTCCATACAGAGGTATATCTAATCTGTGAATTTATTTCAAGCAAAATTGAACAGAAAAGACAAAGAAATGATCTACTTTCCTATTCTGGCTACAAAGACTAGTAGGGGTCAAGGACTAGTCACTGTTCTACACATTATAAGGTAACACCAGTAAAGACTTGTTATAAGGATGTACTTCCCATTCCAGTCCTCACTTGCCCTGACGTCTTATTCAAAGGGTCAAAGTTAAACTTTAAAATAAGGATCTGGGAAAATGGAAGGCACATAGCAATAGCATCTTGTTAATTCAAGCTGAAACTCAGGGCCCAAATTATCAGTTTTTGTATGTATCTGTTAGCCACAAAGGCACACAGTTAGTTACCGATCAGCCTGAGAACGTGAGCCTCAGTAGCAGGTAACCCAACAGGTTGGATGTACACATACGAAAAAAACATTTCAGTGAAGACAATGGCCAGCAGAAGGAGCTAAACAAGGAATTTCTTCAGTTCTTTCTTGTTTGTTTTAAATCGTATTAGTCTGTATCCTGTCAATAAGAGGTGACTCTGCACAGCTATGTAAAAGAGAAAGGCTGCTGGGATACCACGAGCTAACTGAATAGAATAGTTCCTGCTTCAGCTGAGGCTTTAGTCTCTGGAGACTTAGATCACGTGAGGTCATGGCACTGGTTCTATTTCCCTGAGTATATTATAAAAGGATCATACTTAGTCATTCCACTAAAAGGAAGTTGTAGCCTGAAAAATAGGTAGATTGCTTGAAGAAAATTAAATATTTTAAAACAACAAACAAGACTAACAACCAGAAATTTAAAGGTGATAAATCACATCAGCAGAGGGGTTTACCTAACAGGCTCTCTGTGGAATTCCTCACTTTTTGTCAGCTGCCCCTCTGGACTTAACGGATTTAACGTGTATTTCTATCATGAGCAATTTTTCAAGGGTATATTTCTTCTCGATCTTACAAAAAAAAACTGGGAATGAGTAAATTTGATGAAGTCCTCATAGCATTTGAGGTGGTGTGCAGCTCTCCTGCTCCGAGCCACACTCATCCACACAACACGTGCCGCTCTCAGAAGCTTTGCCCAGACTGTGCAGAAAACCAATCTCTTCAACCACTGAGTCCCCAAAGCATAAATCTGCTAAGCAAAAGTTACTCTGATAAGGGAAGTGAGGGCATAATTGATCTCTGGTGTTATTTCTGAAGATTAAGAGATCAGATGGAAAGCTTTCCTGAAAGTAGACCAGAAGAGCTTTGCAGGTTGAAGGGACTATGACCCACAAACATAGAACACAAGTTTCTCTTCCTCAAAAATAGCATATCCTAATCTACTGCAGACAAGTGACGCGACCTGCCCAGGAAATACTCATGAAAAGACCAGCAGAGGGGCCGGGGATTTAGCTCAGTGGTTCCGGCGCCTGTCTTGCAAGCACAAGGACCTGGGTTCGATCCTCGGTTAACCACATACAATACTGGGCGTGGAGACTCATGCCCAGCAGCAACCAGTACCACATACCACAGTGCCGGGCGTGGTGGCTCACACCTGTAATCCCAGCACTCAGGAGGCAGAGGCAGCAGGATTGCTGTGAAGTGAGTTGGAGGCTGAGCTCAGGGCCAGCCTGAACTACAAAGCAAGAGCCTGTCTCAAAAAACCTTAAAAAAAAGAAAAGACCAGCAGAAGGATTTTACCATCCATCTGTTCCCCACCTTTCTCTTTGCACAGGGCAGAAACCTTTGGGCAAGTGGCAATTACCATAGGTTTTCTCAGTGAAAGTAGACGGCGGCAGGCTTGTCGTACATGTGGCCCATACGTAACTACCTCTTTTATTTTTTTAGGTTACAATAAAAATTAAAAATGAAATTTTATTACTTTAATATAGTTACTATATTATATATTTTATATGTAGCCCAAGACAAGTCTTCACTCCCTAGGGCCCAAGGAGGCCAAAAGGTTGCACACACCCACTAGAGGTTTCCTTAGTCATCTGACACCTAGGAATCTGTCTGTCAAAAATCTCCCTTAAGTCCCTCACACCCAGTTTCGATTGCTCAGAGAATATATATTTTCTGTTCCAGGAAGGCAAAAGCAAGCATTCTAAGGAATGAGGAAAGGACACTGGATCTGCAAGTTCACCCCTGTGGTTATTCCAAAAGTAAATAGACTGCCTTAGTGATGGTGATAACAACAACAAACTGTCCTTCACTGAAAGCTTCCGAGGTCTCACGCATCTTGCTAAATACTCTCTAACTGATAAAAACTATGGAAGGCAGGCATTATCATGCCCATTTTATATAGGCAAACTGAGGTTCAAAGAGATAAAGAAATGTGTCCAAATTCAGGGCTAACAAATACCGGAACCAAAATTTTTGGTATCTGAGTCTAGTCCATAGTAGAAGCTAACAGGAAATATTATGCTACAAGAATCTAGCCGGGCGTGGTGGCTCACGCCTGTAATCCCAGCACTGGGGAGGCAGAGGCAGGAGGATTGCTGTGATGTGAGTTCGAGGCTGAGCTCAGGGCCAGCCTGAACTACAAAGCGAGACCCTGTCTCAAAAAACCTTAAAAAAAAAAAAAGAATCTAAATCTGCAAACTTTCAACTATACCACTTTTACAATGAGCAGAGAAGCTATTCAGACCTAACGGAGTTTTGCAAAACTCTTACATGTACAGCTCTGGGTAGTGTTGTTAATTTTTATTTTTACCCACACACACATGGCAACTAGGGCAAGAACTCTGCTTTGTCCTTTAATCAGGCATTGCTGTGTTGACAGACACGTGCTCCTCACAGCTGTTCAAGCTCTCTGAAGAGCACAAGGGAGGTGAGGCCTACACAAGGCTTCCTTTTCTCTCAGCACCTGACTGACTGCAAGCAGCAGTGGAAGGGGCGCTCGGTTCTCACACGCAGGGCTAGGTTACACTTGGAAGTTCACCGGGGAGCTGGACCCAAGGCTTCCAGGCCAAGAGTTTCTGAGAACTTCCAGGTCTGATTTACTTAGAATTTTTTTTTCCCAAAAGAGAGTTTATTCCTGAGGTAGGTGTCTCATCCCTGAGCCATTCGCCTGGAAGCTAGGAGTACAGGGAGGGCATAGAACAAGGGTGACCGGGTCAGCTGGGCACGGCAAGTGTGAGAAAAGGGAGACTCCCTTTGATAGTATTTTTTTAAATGAGCTCACAGATCTTTATGATAAGGACAGTTAATTATTAAGCCCAAATATTAAAGTCATGACATAGTTATGGAAACATAAACAGTGTAATAAGGAAAGGGTGACAGCAGTAAACAGTAGGTGGAAGGAATATAAATGCTCAACATAATTGAAGACTTAAAAATAAGAGTCAACATGTCATCCAAAAATAAAATGAGATATTTGCTGCTATAAAGAAAGCGGGCAACTGGAAACAGAACAGGTGGGTTCCCAGGCCGTTTCTGAAGAGCCAAAGAGCCATTCAAGACACACTTTTAAAGGCACCAGGCCACAGTCTACCACTCTGCCTATGGCTACTCAGAGGAGATAGCCTCCCCTCCCCAACATTCTCCAACACCCCTCAGCCACAGCCACTGGCACACTAGCCTGCTGTGTGTATGAGCCACGGGAAAGCACACAGCGACTGAGAAAGTAAATCATTGGCATTTTCTGATTGAGCTGGTTTCGATGGCATTTATGAATCGCTAACAGCCCAGGCCTGTTCACTAAAGAAGTCAACAGGTCCTGTTCCCATCCAGTACCTCGCACACACCTGGCTGTGGTGTCCCCACAACAGCTCTCTCCTCTCCATGAATCGTCAGTGACTCCCTATTATGGATCGTAACACAGAATTTCAGGCAGATATAACTTCAGTGTTACTGCAGGTTACTGTAAATATTCAACTTCTCTTGGCTATAAAAAAGGGGACTGTACACTGTAAATATACTGTATGAGTCAACATTACCCCAGCTGGTAGCTGGTAGCTACCTGTGGCTATTTAAAGTATTAAAAATCAAACTGAATAAAAAAGCAAGTCCTCAATTGCAGCATACATATCAAGTGCACAATAGCTACATGTGGCTCACAACTACTGTGTGGGGCAGATAGAAAAACATTTCTATTATCACTGAAATTTCTAGCAGACAGTGAAGTACCATACTATATACTTAAGAGAGTATCAGCCTTATGTATACTAAAACTGTTTATTATCACTTGTTAAACTCGAAGGACCAGATTTCATACAAAGGAGTGCCCACAGCCTAGGGAAACAGCCCATCTTAAGTAACCAGTGAGGCATCTCTTATCAGTGAGTTCACCTTGTTCTGCAAACATCACAGGTAATTGCAACATCACATGGTTTTTAAAAAGGTAACAAGAAACAGACCTTAGAAACGTTTCAACAGAGCATGATAGTCAGTCCACCATATATAAAGCTCTCTGCTAAGCTCTGGGAGTCAATACAAAGAAAATATGACCCAGGCCAGCCCTAGGAATAAAGCCAGCACATAGATACCCAACCAGAAAGGGGGCAGAAAGAGATAAGTGCCAGGACAGAGGCCCAGAGGAGAGAGATCCCATCAAGTGGGAGGAGACAGGGAGGACTTCAGAATCGACCCGGAATGACTACTAAAGGATGAGCAGAAGTTTAACAGAAGGAACCAGAAAGATGAAAAGTGGAAAGTGCACTTGAAAAAGGGAAAGTGATTAAGGCTCAGGGTGGATTTATGGAAGAGTCAAAGAAGCTATGACAACTAATAAACAATGGATTTGAATTTTTTCCCAGTCATCTTAGTAACCAACGAATTGTATAATAACTTCAATGCCATTTTAAGAAGATTTTGTTTTAGTAAGAATATCTAATGTTGGCAAAGACAAGGTAGAACAGGTTCTCTCTGTTCCCACTGCTGGTGGGAATGTAAATGGTCATTACCTTTTGGAAAGCAATATTAAGCTCCTTAACATTCATATCAACTGATTCAGTATTTCCACTTCAATGAAAACGACCTAAGAAATAATCTGAAACACACAGATTTATGCACAAAGAAGTTTTTGGAATGCTATTTGTAACTGCAGAGAATAACAGAAAAACAGTAGATAAATTATGATCTAACTCAAGGATGGAGTAATACAAAGCTATTATTGTGCTTGTGACAAGTTTCAATGACATAAGCAGCATGTATGGTAATATATGGTAAAGACTATGTAAAACAATATGATAGCTGTAGAAAAATAAGCAAAAATGCTAACATTTTGATAGAAAAATCATGCATGCCTCCTGTTCTCTATACCCTGGGTCAGAAAACTAGTCTTCAAATCTACTCTGGACCATTGATTGATTCCTGTTTTATTGGCACACACCCATACATGTTCATTTCCATATTATTACTGGTGGCTACTTCAATGGCAGTTGAAGAATAGCCCACAAAGCTTTAAAACACGTGTTTGTCCAGCCCTTTACAGAAAAAGTTTGCCAAATTTATTATTTTCCAAATTTTATGATTATGTTATTCATTTTCTAAAAGGTTTATGTCCATACTGTGAAGGACCTTAAGAAACAGATGTATTTTGTAAGCAACTGGGACCACTATCAGTTTCTGAGGAAGACAGGACATGATCTGACAGAATACCTTCTAGTAAAACAGTGAAGATTAGATCATTTAAGAAAACGCAATTTAAACTATATATTAGGCAAAGTTTATGATCAATCAATAGCTGGGATTCTGGGCCACTCCTCATTTATAGGAGGTTAATCCTAAGAATTGACTTGTTACTGTTTTTGAACCTCCTTCTCTGAATGAACTCTGCCAGAGCCTCTACCCAGTAAGTGATGACCACTGGAAATTTGCCCTTGAAGATTATATGTAATTATGGGTTTTGTCTAGAAAAGCAGTTTGAAGTTTAGGATAGTATTCTTATCTTCTTGAGTAAGTCCTTCATTTTCTAAGCAGTTTTCTTATCTCTTCCTTTTCTTTCTCGAAGTACAGAAGGAAAACAGAGAGATGATACCTAGGTAAAGTGAGAGAAAGGGCAACAAAAGTGACAAAAGTGAATAGAAAGTACTCAAAGCTCTTGTTTTAAGAGCCCTGAAGGAGCCCCTATAACTACCCATTCTTAAAATGCGGTGGCAAACATCCTAAAACTCATCTCTGGTGAACACGGGCCAGACATCTGATCAGTTTTATCGTTTAAAAAAAGGAAAGAGTTCTCTTCCGGCAGAGTAAGCCTCCATATTCACAAGCTTACTTTGGGTTCTCCACACCCTCACCACCTGGCTTAAGCCTATTTTCCCAGATATGCTACAAATAGCCAGTTCACACAAATGATTGTTTACTCATCCTCTGGAGCATGAACACAGTCAATGGATAAAAATGATTGAAGAGTGGTTTACATTTAAACAAACACATTACCAATCAGAAAGAAGATTCATCATTTACAGAATGTGAAACTCCACAAAACTACCATAATTCCGGATCTGGATGGCAATAAGAACACAAGAAAAAATCTCTGAATTCTTCAGTTTTTCTTTTACATGTATGACATTTCTTGTAATTCAGCAAATTAAGGCTGTCAATTTCATTTGAGGCACTTCAGAAAGCTGAACAATTTGCATGTAACTCTACTTGAATTTCTTCTTTAAATTTTATTATGTTATATTTTATTGGCTCAAGAGGAAAAAGATATAGAAAACATGAGGTGCTTAACTGACCATACTTAATATTTTATATTTTAACCTGCACTCATGCCAGTTGCTCCCCTCAGCTTTCTGAACCATTTAGCTGCACTGATCTCCTTCTTCTAAATGAAATATAAGTAATTTGTTGTCATAGCAATGCTTCTTCCTACTCCAAAATAGTTCGATTCATGCTTTGTTTCAGCAAGCGACTGTCTACCAAAAATTGGTCATTATCTTCCATCTTCTTGACAAGTGTCTTATTAAATTTAGTTGCCTGGCTTTTACAATCATCAGGAGACTGTATTTCTGTGGCACTTTCTAGCACCTGTACTGGAAAGAGGCTTCCAAGACTGCTCAGGAACTGCTGGAAAACATATCACAGCTATGTCACTGGGTGACAGTCAATCTTGGTAGTCATGATTGTAACAACCTTTGGCATTATTACCCAGCTTTAACAGTTTAGATAGTGCTGTCACCAACCTTATTGTATTTGAGGCAGTATCTTGAGTTCCCTACATCAGGTTGGTTATTGTTGTACATCTGTAGTAACATTTGTTCCATCTTTTCTTCCCTAAGGTCAAATTGTTCTTCTGCTCTTTTGATGTTATATATTACGATAACGAGAGAAATGAAATAAGGTAGAATTGTAAATAGAAGCCACAACAGAGGCATAGGATATCTTTTGCCTGAGCCTTGTCCAATCGCCCACTAGCGTGTGTTACATGGGTAGACAAACACAAAGACCATATGCCAGAGTCAGTGCCGGTATTCGTGCTAATCTCATATTTATAGCACATTTTACAGTTTACACAGGTTTCACCAAAGTGAAGTAATTTGAACTGTGCCTCTTTTCTACTCATCTTACCACACATAAATTCAACCGGATCAGGGTGTGTATACCTAAAACCTTATTCTCTGCCTTAGGGTTTGGCCATCGTTAAATAAGCATAAGTAACTGGTGTTTCCTCCCAACCTTGACCTTTATTTCACACAGCCACAGTCTATATAATACCTTCCCACAACAAGCTGGACATTTTTCACACTACAGTGTTATAAGAAATGTTACTTGGAAGGAAAAAAAACTCAAGATTGGGAGAAGAGAATCTTTGACATTAGCTAAGGTCTTTTAAAACAGAATAGGGTAGGCAGACAAATTACCAGGAACTTTCTCTTCTCTTTTACATATTTCTGTATTTTTAATTTCCTTTTGTTTATGTTACTTCTTGAATCAAAAAAAAATTTTTTTAAGGAATAAAAAGAGGGTATGGTATCACTACATGTAATGGAAAGAACGCCGGAAACGGGAAATCCTAACTGGCTTCCCTGCTCCTCCTTTCTTTGAAACTCTCTGGGAGGGAAGGACGAACTAGTGAAGAAGATCAGCTCAGAGTGCTCACTTAGGAAATGAAATTAGAGACAGGAGCTGCCCTAACACAGCCTGAAAATAAGATTTCACAGCATCATGTTGGCTCAAGAGCTGGAGCTGAAAAGTTTCATTCCCGTTCAAAAGTGATCAAATGTAATTTGTCTCTCTGTATGACTTCCAGCTTCACACAGTCTGATTCCATTTGGAAATCTAATAAAAGGGACAGTAGTTGCCATCATTTCAATCGCTTGGTCCCTGTAGGCACTTGTCTCCGATAGACTTTATTTTTCTGCAGTGAGGAAAAGAGGTAGTAAACTATTTAGAATTCCCCCACAACCATTATTTCAATTTCTTCACACCTCAATCCTGTCACACAGAAGGGAAACAAGTATTACCCACGTAAGGACAGTCATGGAATCTTAAAAAAAAAGAGATAAAGACAAGAAGTTTTGGTCCAGATGCCACAAAAAAATTGAGGCAATAGGAAGAATGCCTAACGGTCTGTATCCCATCTGGCCAGCCAGAAGTGATGTGTACAGGGCCCAGCAGAAAGAATGCTCTCCTTGCCAACTCCCCCCATACAAACAGAATGCAGCTTTCAAATCCATTTTAATGTGGACAAAAACCTGTGGCACTTGAGGATATGAAGGTATCGATTAAGGAAATGTCAAATTTAAGAATTTACTGTACTTCTTTAACTGAAAAGATACAATTTTTCTTTTAAATGTGTTTCTTCCCTGAAGCTCAAAATCTAATTTACTCAACCCACCTAGAGGGATGCCTTTATCATCACCACATCACCCTATGTCACCCTTATTGACCTACCTACACCATAAGCTGCTATGGGCCCCCTATATTGATCAATGGTTATAACAAATAAATACAAAAATTAACTTATTGTAAACTGCCTATGGTAGTATATCCTTGTAACCCCAGAATTTGGGAGGCTGAGGCAGGAAAACCACAAGTTCAACATCAGCCTGGACTATGAGAACCTGTCTCAAAAGAGAAAAACTTAATCTATCTAATCATATGGCCTCAAAATATGTAAAGGGAAAATTGACAATATTAAAGTATACAAATCCTACTCTATGGTAGTGAATTTTAATAATTCTCCTAGTAACTGATAGACCAAATGGTCAAAAAATTTAACAAGGCTATTGAAGGCGAGCTAAATTAATGAACTGTTCTGGTGGATACTGGTCTCATCCTGGGTCACAAAATCTCACCAGAATTCAAAGAAACAAAACCAAGATCACACTCTCCGATTATAATTTTCCTAAGAGTTAGAAATCAACAACAAAAGGATAACTAAAAAGATGTAGAGATGTTTTTAAAAACTAAACTACCCATGGGTTAAGTAATCATTATAAAAAAACATTGCAAAACTCTTAAAACTGAAAAATAGGGCAGGAGATTTAGCTCAGTGGTTCCAGCATCTGCCTAGCAAGTGCAAGGTCCCAAGTTTGATGCCCAGTACCACATAACACAATGCAGGCGTGGTGACTCACGCCTGTAATCACAGTGCTCGGAAGGTAGAGGCAGGAGGATTGCCTTAAATTCAAGGCTAGGCTAAGCTACAAAGCGAGACCCTGTCTCAAAAAACTTTAAAAAAAACAACTGAAAAATAACAAAATATTGTGACATATCAAAACTTGTTATTTAAGAATAGTAGATAGCAAAAATTATTAGTCTTTAATAAATTCCAATGAGAAAGTAAAAATGCAGTAGACCCTCAAGTTATGACCAGCCTCACAGACAAACAACTTAAGTTATGACCAGAATTTTTGTTTTAATTTACAGTCTTGAATTCTGACCAGAATGCTGATCTTTTCTGTGTGGGATTGAGAAATCCCAGGCCAATGTCTCCCTAAGGACATTAAGATGTGCCTGGACAAAAGTGTGGCCTAAAATTATAAAGGAGAGCAACACTGAAGGATATGTAGAGGAACCTGAGCCTTCACTTGACTTTATGGTTGATGATACTGTCACTACACAGAGTCCATAGGCGGCAGGTAGACAATGGTGATGTGAGGAACTGATGAGGGACACTCAGAGGAATTTGTCCACAGAGGAACTTTAGCAACTTCTGACTGAGCAACAGAGAATGGCAGCAGAGGTGCTTTCTACAGAGGACAGGAAGTATCAACAATCTCGGTGCAGCAAAGTTCTTCTGAAATAAAGGAAATCCTGAAAAACTGGACAGAGCTTTAAACATTTGAATAGAAGGCACACCCAGCCAGAGAAAAGCCAACTGTTACATTCACTTGCTTAATGAAAATGTCATGTCATATGACAGAACAGTGTCAAAGAAAAGACAGAAACAGACAACCTTAGACCAGATTTTAGTTCTGAAAAGGCTGAGACCTAGTGACACAGAAACAGGTCCTAGTAGGCTACAGACTCTCCCAACGAGAAAAAAGGCCACCAGAGAGCCAGATTCCTGATGTTCTCATGGAAGGGGACTCTCCTTCCAAACAATAACCACCTTCCAGGTCATCCTCCCTTCCTGCAAGCCAAAGATGTTAATTTGAACTGTGAATACAGTGTGAAATTGTTGCTTCTGGTGAAGTAGGCACATTTCATAACTTTTGGTGAGTACACTAGGAAAATTATTGGTGTTTCTGGTAAATCACACACAGTACACAATCCCTTTTATTATGAAAATGTTAGTTGAGGGATGCTTTGGGACGTTCAGAATGTATTGGGATATTTTCATTATTTCTCATGGAAAAAAGAGTCTTGATTTACAACCAATTTAAGTTACAACCAGACCTTGGAAATTAATTGAGTTTATAAGTCAAGGGTTCACTGTAAATGAGTTAAGCATCCAAGTTAAATCAGAAAAAAAGGGCAAAAACCTAAAGAAAATATGAAAATGAAACAGATTTTTACAAAAACAGAAATGAACAAAGTAAAAAAAACTTATAATCAACAAAACCCAAATTACTTCCTATAAAAGATAAATGTAATATATCACTATTAGGATAAAAAGGACATTTTAAAACTGTGTTATTTTTACAGCTAACAGGATTTAATTATAAATCAATAAGTTTTAAAAATTAGACTAAATAGGGCCAGGGATTTAGCTCAGTGGTTCCAGTGCCTGTCTTGCAAGCGCAAGGACCAGAGTTCGATTCCCCAGTAACCACATACAATACTGGGTGTGGAGACTCACACCCAGCAGCAACCAGTACCACATACCACACTGCCGGGCGTGGTAGCTCACACTTGTAATTCCAGCACTCAGGAGGCAGAGGCAGCAGGATTGCTGTGATGTGAGTTTGAGGCTGATCTCAGGGCCAGCCTGAACCACAAAGTGAGGCCCTGTCTTAAAAAAAAAATTAGACCATGGGCCGGGGAGTTAGCTCAGTGGTTCCGGCGCCTGTCTTGCAAGCGCAAGGACCCGGGTTCGATTCCCCGGTAACCACTACTGGGTGTGGAGACCCACACCCAGCAGCAACCAGTACCACATACCACAGTGCCGGGCGCGATAGCTCACGCCTGTAATCCCAGCACTCGGGAGGCAGAGGCAGGAGGATTGTGATGTGAGTTTGAGGCTGAGCTCAGGGCCAGCCTGAACCACAAAGCGAGACCCTGTCTCAAAAAACCTAAAAAAAAAAAAAAAATTAGACCAAATAAATAGTCATATTCCTAGAAAAATAAACTACCAACACAGACAAAAAGAAGAAACAGAATATCTGAAAAATTCTATAATCATTTAAAAGAAACTGAACTTAAAATCTTTCCACAAAGGTGACGCCAAACCCTGGGTAGTACAATGGGTGAGTTCTAACAAACATTCAAGAAACAAATAACTGATGTTATATAAATGTTGTCAAGTTTAGAAAAAGAAGTAGCCCTACCCATTCCATTTTACAAAGCTTGAAGCTCATATAAAATTAATTCTAAAGCCTGACAGGGACAATATGAAGAAGGAAAACTACAGCCAGACTCACTCACAAACACAGCTGTTAAACTACCAAATAAAATATTAGCAAACCATATCCCTAAACAATCAAGAAGATAATACACAAAGGCATGGGATGCAAAGTTGGTTTAATATTAGTTAATCAATGTAACATCATATTGAAACATTAAAAAACAAAAGCAGGATAACTATCTCTATAGATAAAGAAAAAGCCTTTGATAATATTCAACATCTGTTCATGATTTTTAAAATATCTTAGCAAAGCAGGAATAGAGGGAGACTTCTGTAATCTAATAAAAATATCCCTATAAAAATCTACAGCAAACATCATGCATAACAATAGAACACTGCCAAGTATATCCTTTAAAGCAGGGTACAAGATGAAGCTGCAAACTAATGCCATTTCTACTAAAGATTGTCCTGGAAGTTTTCAAGAAAAGAGTAAGACATCAAAATACATATAATGGCTTTAAAGAAAGAGATAAAAGTCTCGCTATTTGCTGATTATGTATGATTACCAACACAGAAAACGCAAACGGATCCCCAAATGAATCAATTATAATTAGCTTAAAAACATTCAGCAAGGTTGCTGGATATAAGAATGATAAACAAAAGTCAAGTGTATTTCTAGAAACTGAGAACTAACAAAATTACATATCAATTTAAAAAGCAAACTGACTACGGATTCTACAGGGTAACTAGACACCCCTACACCACTGACGGTGAACTTATGGAATGTATGCCACAGTGGGATATCTGTTACCACTGGACGCTCTAAAAGGTTCACCATTACTGCTCACTCTAGAACTACCTCATTTCTAATCTGAGCTCTATCCCACTAGCTGTGTTTCTCTGTACGCTACCTTATAGAACTCTACTGGGGACTAAATGAATTAATATGAGTAAAGCACTTAGAAAGTGGCTGGCACAAGTAAAGGGCTAACTAAATGGGAGCTGTTATAATTACTTTGTAGACTTTAAGATGTCCCTGGGGTAAAGAGGAGAGTCACGCAGCCACCTGTCACAAGAACCAGTGAAACTCACCCATGTTTTCTTGAAAGCTGGGCACTAAACTCCCAAACCCAGCACACAGCTCATTATGCACACACCCTGCTCTCTTCAGAGTAATTAGCACAAGAACACACCCTTTCTCTGGAGATTTCTTCCTGAACTCACCGACTCTCTAACTGGCAGCACAAGTCAACAACTCCAAGCTTCCTGTGAGGACAAAATCCAGTCTCTATGAGGTACTCTTCATCATTAAAAGAAAAGGCAGATCTCAGCCCCTTCAGACGGACTAGTGTCAGGAGACATTCATGAAGTATCAGAGTCTAATCTGACTCATTTGTAGGAAAATGGATGTGCCTTGAGACCATAATGTTAAGTGATATAAATCAGACACCCAAGCTTAAATATCACATGTTTTCTCTTAAAGGAGAAACCCAAAGAATAAACAATTTAAAGAGCAAACTAAAAGACGTATAATAGAAAAGATCTTTTGCAAATGGGAAAGGGATCCAGAGATGGAGGGAGGGGAAGGAGAGGAGGGGAAGTAAAAAGGTAAGATGTGTTATATACATGTACCAACTCCCCAAGATGAATGTAATCATTAATGGAAAGGGAAGAAATCAAGGAGGCTAGTTTCTGAAATGAAGGCAGGTAGTAGGTACTATGTGTGTAAGCTGAGACCACAGGCCAAAATTAGAATCTGGTTGTGGGAATACAAATAAGTATGGAAGAGAAGACTGAAAAGCAACAAACAGGGTATACAAGTTGTTTTTGTGAAGTGTCGAAACTGAGCAATATAAAAAACACACACACACAAGAGGGGGCGAAGGGAAGGAGAGAGAAGGGGAGGGAGAGAGGTAGGGGGAGAGAGAGGGGATAGGGACAGGAAGGCAGAGACAGAGAGAGAGAGAGCTACTGCCACTGTGTGGCTTCATCTCACCTGGTAGATTTTTTGTTGTTTTGTTTTGTTTCATTTTGTTTTCCCTGAAAATTGAGTACTCATAGAAAGAGCTATCCAGAACTATCCAGACCTAGGTGAGGCTGAGGTTCAATTAGCTTGTGGTAGGGGCTGGTAGCTAAAGAACAGAATGTTCCCTCAGTTGGAGCTTAGGGTGCCACCCATTCCACCCCCCCCCATTTGTTGACACTGTCAGGCTTACCAATTGGACCACCCTGATACTGTACTGGAGCTCATCAAAGATGAGTACACCAAGGGCTTCAACCTGAAACTAATGAGCAAGACAAGAACAGCAAGCTTGACATTTGCGTGGCACTTAGTGTGTACTAAGCAGCACCATCAGAGTCCACTGTTAAGCCTTTCCTGTCCCAATTCCAGACAAATGATATGGAGCCTCCATTAATGGCAATACCTACTCTCTCTGTCTTACAAAAAACTACAGACATGCATTAGCCAGCAAAAGAACAGTAAAGAGCCTCACATTGGAAACAGCTCCTCAGAGCCCTGCCTGCTGCAAGCTGGTGTATAGCAGTTACAATTTATATCTAGGTGCCCCCTAAAGCCTCCTGCAGTCATAGGTGGGGCCGACAGCTGACCTGCTGTTAGGCAGCGGGATCTGATCAGAAGAGATGGAGCACTGGGTCATGGCCCCAAAGGGTTTACGTCCCTCCCAGACTCTTCCCTTCGCTGCTTCCCATCCACCATGCCGTGACCAACTCCACTCAGTCATGCCATCCTGCCCTGAAGCCAGCTGACTTATGCAGTGAAACATGAGGCAAAATAAATTTCTTCCTTTTACAGTTTTGGGTATAGAGTACTATATCTCAGCAATGTGGAATGTGATTATGACCATGGCCATTCTAACTAAGAGCTTCTGGGTTCAAGAAACACACATACATACATACACACACACACACACACACACACACACACACACATACACTCCTTCACCACCACCACCACCACTACCATCACCAGCAACAAGAACATAAAGATGTTTCTCAGATCAAATTTATCATTTTAACTGCAGCATCAATTAGGTTTTATAGATTATTAACTTTATTGCCCCTGAATATAAGATTTTTATGACAAAATGAAAGGTATATTGCTTTAGACCTAGTTATGCATTTATGTACTCTTAAATCCTGCATGTAGATCAAACTTGCATGAATAGTCTGTTGTTCAAATTGATTCTCTTCTAGAAATAAACCAAAGTGTCTTCTAGAAACCACCATATACCAAAGCCTTCTAGAAAAGTGGGACATGAATCTAACAATCCTAATATACAGCAATGAAATATAGGCATGTCATACATATCTAAGTATCTTGTGCCTTTCAGCTTTATAAATATCTTCATACCGTACAGCTTGAAATTAAACAACAGTCAAGGAAAATACTTTCTGATGTAGCTAAGGTGCTAACTAAAAAAACCTCTGTCATATTTACTTTTCTCTCATTGCTGAGACCAAATATCTGCCATTCAATGACAAAGGGGGAAAGATTTATATAGCTCATAGCCTGTGGAGGTTTTAGGCCATAATCAGCTGGCTCCAAGACAGAGTGCACAGGGACAACAGTCCAGGGCAGCAGAAGGCGGCAAAAGCACCAAAGGACCTTAAAAGCATCTCTCTGTCCCTTTTATCTTATGCAGACCACTGAGGGCAGATAGCACTCACAACTTTGACCCTAGTGCTCTCGTGCCTGCACTGCACCATGAATCCTGTATTCTAAATTCAGCCACCTCCGAAATAGTTCCACCTCATTTCCATGAGATTTCAGGGGGACATCTAAACACACAACTCAGCACAAACTCCATTTCGTTATAAATTCCAAGAGGAAAAAAAAAGAAATGATGTGTATGTGACTAAGCATGGTAGAGCTATTAATTGTTAACCGACCCATTCAGAATGCATTATTAGAATCTCCCTACTTTTGTAATTCTGATGTTCTGTCCCTCATTTTGTTCTTGGACTTTTCTGTTGTATCAGGAAGCAGGAAATGAACCAAAGTGTCACCAAGTATCAGAATTGGCAGAGCTTTTACCTGACCTGACCCTGTCACACAAGCAGACACTGAATCTCGGCGAAGAGAAGTGATTTCCTGGACTCTGAAGGGCACTGGCAGGTCCCCTGACACGGCGGAGCCTGCAGTGGGACAGACTTGTATTGAGGACTCTTTTCTTCTGACCAGTTCTTTAAAAGGTATTACATGAAATTATCAAAAGATTCTTCATTTACACAAAACTGTATTTGGCATCCTCCTTTAATGAGAATATCTACTGAGCACTCCTAAAACCTAAATCTGAAATCTAAAATGGTCCAAAACCCATTCTTTTTCAGTACTGAGGCCTGGGCCTTGAGCCATTTTGATTATTATTATTTTGAGACAGAGTTTCTCCAGGTTGCTAAGTTGCCCAGGTCAGGCTCAAACCTTTCATCTTCCCGCCTTAATCTTTAGAAGTACCAGAATTACGAACAGGTACCACCATACTGGGCTCAAAATCCAAGCCTTTTTAAATGCCAATATGATACATAAACAATAAAGCTTATGGAAATATCCCAAAATTTAAAAAACTCTGAAATCTAAAGCACTTCTTTGTCCAAGCATTTTGGATAAGAAATACTCAAGTTGTAGCTGACAGTGTTGGCTTTGGAACCAGCTAAACCTAAGCATTCGTATCAGCTGCCACACTTCCGAGCTGGGTGGCCCTGGGCATGTTGTTTCAGCTCTCTGAATCTTAATTTCCTAATCTGTAAAACAGAAATGTCAATAATAGTATCCATCCCTCAGGGTGCCTGATTCATGGCAAGTTTTCAATAAATGTTATTTGTAATTATTATTAAACCCTAATCCTGTCTGTGCAGTGAGAGGGTACTAGGAAGAACAACTCTAGTATATGTACGTAATTATACCTACCTCTTCCCACACAGCCCCAGACTTAGATCTAAATGTCTCACGGGAACTGGACGAAGAGAACCAGTCTGATAACACCATTCCTAGGAATGGGACACACTGCTTCAATTCTCAGGCCCACACATAAAACTAGATACCTCCTGCCCTGAAGATAAGTTTCACAGAGGAGAAAAAAGGGGGAGCAACTAAGGGAGAAAAGTCATTAACACACTAAACTAGAGAAAGCTCCTGAGGAATAGAAAAGTCCCACCATTAGACAGAGGAAAACCAGAGCCCACAATAGTCTCACAGAAGGAGATAATAAACCATCCTTAGTTTTCACAGACCTGAGTCAGTGTGAGGCTGGTGGAAAGCCGGTGTTGAGCCTCCCTGGATAAAGACTAACACTCTACAGCTCTCCTCCAAACCACAATGCATGAAAAAGCATGAAGCCAAAATTAAATTCTCCTTAAAGTTTTAATATGCTCCATTAGGTTCATTTGTTCTTAAATGAGACTGAACAGAGTGTACTAGGATTTCAGAGGGTGGTGACCTGGCCTGCTAGTCCTGACTCTGCCATTTGCAAGTGGTGCATCTTGGGTGAACAGCCTCCCTGCTGTAAAACAAAGGTCATGAACTGCAGGAACTCAAACTCCCTCTGATCACTCAGATTTTCTAGTTAAAAATTCTGTACATACCTGCTACCTAAAAATGCACTAATCTGACCAGAGTAAGCCTTAATATTAAGTTCTCTGGGACAGGGACCATATACAGTATATTTCTTTTTTATCTCTGAAGTAGGATACTAGGCCCAGAGTAACTGTTTAATAATAATGTTAGGTGATTCAGACTTGCCACACAGTGCCCAACACCCAAGTCTCCCCAAACATCTCTCCCAGCACTTTGTAAATAGGGCAGATTTTACCACCCTGGAGTCTTTTTTTTTTTTTTAGGTTTTTTGAGACAGGGTCTCGCTTTGTGATTCAGGCTGGCCCTGAGCTCAGCCTCAAACTCACATCACAGTCCTCCTGCCTCTGCCTCCCGAGTGCTGGGATTACAGGCGTGAGCCACCACGCCCGGCACAATGGTATGTGGTACTGGTTGCTGCTGGGGTGAGTCTCCACACCCAGTATTGTTATGTGGTTACCGGGAATCGAACCCGGGCCCTTGCGCTTGCAAGACAGGCGCCGGAACCACTGAGCTAACTCCCCGGCCCGTGGACTCTTAACAGATGTATTACACAGGGCCGGGGATTTATCTCAGAGGTTCCAGCGACTGCCTCACAAGTATAAGTCCCAAATTTGATCCCCAGTACCAAAAAAAAAGAAAAAAAATTATATATATAAAATATTGTATAAATATATAATATATAATATATAATAAATATAAATATTGTATAAATATATGATATTGTATGACTATACAATAAAATATATAAAATACTGTATAAATGTAATATATAAATATATATAAATATTGTGTAATATATTAATTTTGTTTTTATATATTACATAATATATTTTGTAATATATTAATTATATATTATATATTATTATATATAAGCATTACACCAAAAGTACAGTTCCTTATTGCTCGACCATAAAGAATGATAGATTACAGTCATTTATACTGAATAGATATATCTTCAGAACATAATTATAAATGAAATAAATAGGACACAGATGTGTAAATACCATATCATTTCTCTAGTATGAGAAACTGAAGGTGAGAATGAGGTCCAAAATGTATGATAGATATTGTGAAATAGGAAGAGAATATTCAAAAGGAAAAAGTGGGGGGAGGCGAGGGAAAGTAAAGAAAAAAAACAAACAAAAAAATCTGATGGTAAAAACCGAAAAAAAAAGGAAACATAGCTTATGTATATAGGCCATGGGGGTTGTAAGAAGGTGGTGGAAAGGGGAAAAATGAGCATCAAGATGTGTCATGTACAGGTACAAATTCTCGGTGTTGAATGTGATCATAAGGTCTGTATAAAATGTACCAATAAAATCAATTTTTAAAAAAGCACAGCAAGTTGTTCCCATGTGACAGCAGCAGAACACCTAGGTGGCCAGCAGTCTCCTCTGCACTAGAGAAAGGAGCAGATGTGAGCCTCAGAGGAGTTACCCAGCATGCAAGTTATAAGATCAGTTAACCACACCCAGTAGAAGGCCTAGAAAGGCAGCTACAATGATGGAGGCATTTCTGAATCTTCTATCACAGATCTTAGATCACCCTCAATAGGTGAATGAGTAGCACACAGGGAGATGAACAATTTACCATCAATACACAACCAAAGGTTCTAGAATATAGAGGAGGAAACACCTGCAATGGCATATTATTTAACATACACACACATTTCTAGGGGCCAGTTTAGGCTCCAGAACACTTTTTTTTTTTTCAGACTACAAAAAGGGTCTTGCTATAAGGTGATCCTCCTGCCTCAGCTTCCTAAATCCTGAGATCATGGGCGTGTACTACCACACCTGACATCAGCACACAATTAAATCTTTCTACAATACTAAATCCTCATCCTGACTGCAGATGAGGTTCACTTGATGAACTTTAAAATGCGCATGTGCAAGGCCCTCTTGGACAAATTATTTAAAAGGCAAGGCAGGGATAGGCATCAGCATGCTGCCTCAGGTGACTGAGAGGTACATCCAGCACTGAAGACTCTGGTTTCCACCTGCTCCACCTCCACTCTTCGACACACTTAGTGGGAGGTTCAACAGACAACCTGGAGCACTGCCGCAGCCACAAAATTTCTGTTTCAGTCTCTTACCACAGTACTGCCTGAACCAATATGATAACACTGCCACAGACAAAGCATTTGTGATAACCAAAACTTAAACAAAACAGACTCTTCTTACCTGGGTGGGGTAGCGTATACCCATAATTCCAGCATTCTAAGGCTGAAGCAGGAGGATCACAAGTTCAGATCCAGTCTAGGCAACTTTGTGATTCAGTAAGATCCTGTCTCAAAGTTTAAAATAATAATAATAATAATAATAATTATAATAATGAAGAAGAAGGGGGGGCTATGAACATAGTTAATGGAAAACCCTTTGGTTCAACCGCTGCCACTGCACGGGGAGGGGAGGCCTTTCCTAACTTTCAGTTAGTCGGAGAAGGTAACTAGTCCAGCGCATGCTTCAAACATTCTGAGTTTCAGAGGCTTCATTGGCCTGAGACTGCATCCTGTTCTGGAAGCTTTCCTATTCCTAAAACCACTACTCATGTCCCTTAATCATCCCAATGCCTAATTCACACTGAAGTTTCTTTGTAGCAATATTTGTTCCCTGTTGTTTCAGCAGCTCAGCACTGAATTTGTCTGTCATACACATATACAAATATGCTTTTTAAATTCCTTCTTAATCAGCCTTTCCTTGCCTCTTGGCCACTTAGCTACTCTTATACTTATCTTCTCTGTTCAGCTGAACCTCCTGGAAGTGAGTCCCTGCCTCCTAGCAGTAATCTCTTCGGCTTCCCTCCCTGCCTCACACCAGCAAGGCACCTGCGGCACAACCTGCCCGACGCACGATGTTTTCCCACGTGCCAAATCTTCTCTTTTACAGTACTTTCACTTATGCACTGAATCTCTTTAAGAAAAGTATTCCTGAGACTGCCAATCATCGCTTTTCTCTATTTTTATTTATTTGTTCAGTAATTCTGGTGGAGACTGAAACCAAAAGAGCCTCGTGTATGCTAAGTATGCACTGTATGACTAAAGCTACATGTCCAACCTTTCTTTCTTCAAACACATATTTTTTAATTAAGAAAGAAATCTGTATCTATACCAAATTCAAAGATAAAACTAAACTAACTGAAAACTAAGTATTCCCTTCTCCCTAGTCGCTCAGATTTCATATATATTCTTGTAGCCTTTCACAATGTGCTCATAAAAATGCACATATATAAGTTCTGCAACTATTTTTTAATTTTAACAACATACTGTGAACATCTTTCAAAGTGAATATAGACAGGAGCTTCATTTTTTAAAAGCTTCACAATATCCTACTGCTAGCAATCAAAGACTTTTTCCAAGTGTTCTCTATCTGCACGTACTGACCCCATGAATGGCTCTGCACTCAACTCTTCACACATCAACTTCTAGCAGGTAAATTTTTAGAAGTGGGCAGGGCAGCTGTTCCCAGGGACCAGGCCTTGCTTAGGTCTCGGTCTGTGTCACATGATATAGAGGAAGACCTCAGTCTACCTCTTGGATGACTGCTCTTTCACTGAGCTTTCTCTTCCCAGAAATAGACAACTCACCCCCAAATACTTTTCTTTCTTTTCTTTAACTTACATGATGCTCTTGTATTCTCCTTTTCTTCTTTAAACAAATCCCTCTGAAATCAGCATTTTTAGACCCAACCACATCTTGATCACCTACAGAACATTCCAACCTTCGTGCCTCAAAAGTCTGAAGCTTAGCCAACCCCTAACTGCATTTTTGACCTCTTTCTATAAGCCAGTCTCACCTGAAAAGCAGATTTGACTAGAGTCCATTCAAATGGTATTTTTCAGTCCTAGAATGAGCCAGCTGTGGACCTTGCATACAGCGAACACACTCGAGTGGAAATGATACATAAACAATTACATAATACAAGGCAGAATAACATGCTAAAAGAGAGAGGAGTGACTAAATTTGGCCTGAAGGCTTGAGGACAGCTTCATGGAGTGATTGGGCCAAACACAGAAAGATGAGCAGCATTTTAACAGGAAGAGAAAAGAAAGTCTTTCCAGCTGAGGGCTCTATACGAACAAAATATGACCTCAGAGAAGCACAGAAGTACATGGTACACATGGCTGGATCAGAAAGCACATGAAAAATGTACTAGAAGACAAGGCTCAGAGGATTAGGAGCAAAATCATAGAAGTCCTGAATCCTAGCATTAGGCGCTCAGGCTTTCTCTAAATTTATCTATCGTGTTCCCCAGTCTTTGTGCCAATTCAGGCTGATTGATTAGCAGATTCCTAGAAAGTCATCCTAAAAAACAATTTTCAACCTGCATGGGCACTCCTTGGGAAAGCATGCCTGTGATGACTAGCATAGCCAACCAGGGACATCATGAGGAGTACACATTCCAGGGTCTGCCATTCCTACTAACGGCAACAGAGAGATACTGATAGTTTCTAAGGAAGGGTTTAGCATGGCCCAACATGAATCTCACTTGTATCACTCTGGCAGTATTGTAAAACCAAGAGCAAGTAGACACATAGAAGAGGGATGACCAGTCAGGAAGCTACTGTAAGAACATGGCAATGACACTGATGATATTGTGATAGTGATGATGATGGTGGTGGTGATGATGACACACAAAATAAATTAGAGCAGAGGAATCAGAGAGGAAGAGAAAGAGGCAAACAAAGAGATAACAAAGAATCAAGATGACTATGATGAGACTGTGATGCTGGAAGGGAGAAAGAAGGGGCATGCAAACTACATCAGGATTTCAAGGGATTTAACCTGGGTCACTAGATGTACTAAGATGCCATTAACTAAGATAACAGTACTTTAGGAAGAATTGCATAACAATAACTGCTTTTGTTCCCCCATAAGTCCTCCAGTCACTTTTTTGGGGGGTACAAGACTTTCAAGTCCTCTTGAGGACCCTAGAAGAGAAAAGGCAGGCTCTCTATTGCTTGACAGCCCCAGCACGTATAGCTGCACACTTAAACCTTTGCCAGACTACGAAGGAAATCACCATGATGTCTGAGCCTGCAAACCATAGGCTAATAATTCTTTGACTATTTAATGCTCTCAAAACTATTCTTCTCACTTAGCACTTTATTTACAATGTACACACATAAACCTTCTTTCACTTGAATCTCATTCTTACCTTATGAGAAAGAAGGCTTTCCATTATAGATGGTACAAACCCTAAATCATATTTACTAAACATCTGCTCTGCACCACTCTTATAAACACTTCATTAAATGCAGTCATGCATTTAATTCTCACAAGATCCACGCAGAAGTGATACTAATATTATTCCCACCACATAGATAGGAAAACAGGCCCAGAGATTTTATGTACATTTATCTGTCAACAAACAGGAAAGATAATAAACTAGTAAAACATTAGTGGCACATGGTGGCACATGCCTGTAATCTCAATATTTGGGAGGCTGAGGCAGAAAGATAACCATAAGTTCAAGGCCAGCCTGAACTACACAGCGAGACCTTGTCTGAAAAGGAAACAAATAAAATAAAATAAAATATCAAAGAAAAAAATGGGGCTGGGGATTTATCTTGGTGGCGCTGCATGCCTGCTTCAAAAGTACAAGGTCCTCAGTTTGATCCCCAGTACCACAAGTTAAAAAAAAAAAAAAAAAAAAAGACCAAGATACAGCAATTAGTTTGCCAGAGGCCACACAGTTAGAAAGCAACAGAGCTGAGACATCAACCTGGCTAGTCTGGCTCCAGAGCCAAGTGGGCTACCTGAAGAGCCTAAACTACTCAGTTCCGTCAGCCAATTAGTGAGGAACCTATAACTAGGACCAGGATCTGGCGGACGCAATTCGGCACTCTATGTTACTTCACATTTTTACCAAGATGAACTGACCTCTTCCATTGGCCTGGTAGGTTATTTTGACCTTTTAATTCTGTCATCTCTAGAAGACACAGCTTAGATTCTGATTGGATGTGATTTCTTATGCTGGTACCTCACACAGTTTGCCCAGTAAGACCAAACGCAAATCTCTACCTGGAAGTAAGTGCGACATGAGTTTCCATCCACAGATGCACAGGTCTCATTTCTATGCCACCAATATCTGGAGGCGGTCACACTGGCCGTCCACACACATCTCCCTGGACTACCTGTTCGGGACAAGCAGCAAGCAATGGCACAGGGCCAGGCTCGTCTATGGAAGGGAAGGAGCAAAGGGAGAGAAGTCAACTGATCAAGAAATTGTTACACTAGTCAGGTACGCAGCCACAGGATTCTCATCTCCCAACTACAGCAAATACAACACTCAAAAAAAGAAAAAGATTGCTAGGCCTGAAGGTTAAATGAGCACTTGACTCATACATTCAAGGAACTGGGTTTGATTCCCTGCCCAGTAGAAAAAAGAACACCACCATAAGATTACAATTTCTGTGGCAGTGGGAAGAACAAAGGGCAGTCCCTTTCATCCTGCAACAGTTAGGGATGGAAGGAGGCTGTGTGCAGTGTCACAGCAAGACAATGCACCGGGAGTCAGGAGACAAGCTCCGACCCTACTCAGCTGTGTGACTTCAGGCAGCCACTTCATCTGCTCTGACGCTCAACGTGTTTATCTGGAAAATGAGGGAGGAAGATCTCTGAGCTGATTTCTAGGGTTTCTTTCAACTCTAAGTAAACATTACTCTGTTGTTTCAATAATCTGAGGACATACTGCTAGAACATCCTCTATCTGCAAGTCAACGAAAGGGGAAATGATCTAGAAGCAAAAGAAAAAAATTAGATAAAACAAAAGTGACCTTGTAGAAAGCTGTAAATGAGATAATACACAGGCAGCAGAATTAGTAGCAAGCATGGAGCATATTTAATGCTTGCTCAAAATGTTACAAGTGCTGGTACTGCTCCTAACATTTAGAGAGTATGCAAGATAACTAAAACTTGCAGTGAGCTCCTCCTCCTAAAGTTGACACTTTTTGCCTGTCTGATTCTCTTCCAGGTTTGCCTTGTTTAAGTCTCAGCAGCTGGGCATGGTGGCGCACACACATAACCTCAGCCATCCAGAAGGCCCAGGCAGGAGAATCACAAGCTTGACGTCTGCTTAGGAAACTCAGTAAGACTCCGTCTAAAATAAAAATTTCAAAAGAGGTACGGATGTAGTTCAGTGGTAGAGTACTTATGTAACGTGCCCTGATTTCAGTCCTCAGGACCACAAGAAGGAAGTGGGGGCCGGAGGGAGCCCCTAAGCAAGCAAAACACCGGCTGTTCTCAAAGCCCATGGAAAATTATGACTGAAAATGAGAACTCCACACCAACGGAAGATACAGAGAGAGAAGGTAAGTGACAAGAGCCAGGATTTAATCCCAGCTTAATTCGCTGTGAACATTCTGTAGAAAAAGGCGATAAAAGAAACAACAGGTGCAGACCAGAATGTACTTGCAAATTGTTTTTCAGGACATACCCAAAGCGGGGAGTAAGAAATTTGGGAAGCTGACTCTAGCCTGGTTTCCACATGTATCCATCTGAGCAAACACAGCGCTGGCTGTGAGATATGGCCCACATGACCTGGCTGGTCAGGAGACCCTGTGACACAGCGAGCTTCACATTCTTCTCTACAAATTGAAGACAGCCTCAGCCTAAAGATTATCCTTGCTTTCTCTGCCCAAGACAGTACACTCCATCCTGCTCAGAAAGGCTGGAAATTAGCACTTCACCTTGCTCACTGACCAGAAACCCACAAGCAAAAAAGGACCATGACCTGGGCCAAGCATGAATGTGCCGAAGACAATGAGGTACAAGGCCAAATGGCCACCCGCAACATTCCTGCAGGGTGCAGAGAATAAAGTGCACTGACAGGCATGTTCAAGTGCTTAGGAACCTCTTAACAAATGCAAAACAGGGAACTAGTGCTGATGTGGGGACGACTCTGATATTCTCTGGGTCTTGGAGGAGGGACCATCCAAAGCTTATTTTTAAGAGATGTTATTTGTTTTAGAAATGCCCTCCAAATGCATTTAGTGGCTCATGCCTGTAATCCCAGCACTTGGGAGGCAGAGGCAGGAGGATTGCTGTGAGTTCAAGGCTCGCCTGGATTACATAGTGAGCTCAGGGCCAGCCGGAACTACAAAACAAAACAAAACAAAACAAAACAAAATGCCCTCTAAACCAGCTACTCCCAGGGAACCAAGATTATTACAGAATACATGATCTTAGCCTTCTCCAGTCTCAGCTCTAAGACCAAGGAACTGCCTATTTATCCATGTTTGGGAATATGCCTGGGCAGGGTGGGCACTCTCCACACTAAGGCTCTAAAGTCACATGACAAAAGTCTAGACCCTAGAATATTGCATTTAAAGGGAGTCTTCTTCTAGTGACTGGTGGCTTAGGCTCCAGAGCAGTCTCCTCTGAAACAGAGCAGTAGGTGTTGAAAAGAGAGGCCTAACATATCTGAGAGACACAGGAAGGACTGCCTATTTCTGCTTACTTGCTGATGTGTAAGAAAAAGCCCAATAAAGTCTATATCTGTAAACAACACATTTTCCTCTGCAGTGTGCTCTACTTTAGCTAAAATATAGGTTCACTTTAAACTTGCCTTCCTTGGGACAGGTTGTAGCTCAGTGGTAGAACACTCTCCTATTATGCACTAGGTCATGGGTTCTATCCTTAGCACTAAAGGTGATAGATAGATAGATAGATAGACAGAGATAGATAGATAGATAGATGGATGGATGGGCGGGCAGACAGACAGACACACAGGCACACAGAAAACAAACCTATCTGAAATGTGGGTAGGGGTTACTAATGAGGGGAAAGAAAATTGTGATGGTAAAAAAAAAAGGGAAACAAAGCTTATGTACATAGGTACATAGGAGGTAGGGTTTGTAGGGTGGGTAGAGGGATGGGAAAAAATAGGAATCAAGTCATGTCATATACTGGTACAAATTGTCAATGTTGAGTGTGATCATGATATGTATATAAAACGTACCTATTTCATAATAAAAGAAAATGAACCTATCTTTCTCCTCTAATAAGTTTGTAACTTTAGTAATAGGCAGCACTGGAGAAGTTGTGCTCTCCTCACTGGAAACACATGAATGAAAAGGCAAAAAATAAATCTATTCATCTATCTCTGCCAACCACACCCACCCAAAACCACTCCATTCATACATCTCACACCTACTCATTGATTTCCTAGAGTACCATCTCCAAGACATCTTGCAACATGGAGTCAGTACACTGATGAAGGGTATCAATAATTATGCCAAAAGGTCCCTGGAAAACCATGCTTTCTACCACTGAGAGCCACTTGCAAATTTTTCAGGTAGGACTGGGTGACCTAAAATAAACTTTATATTACCCACAAAGCTGTCCTTCAGCATCAAACAATCAACCCTGCCCCACAGAAATTATTACTTGGGTCCTAGCTTCGTAGAACCAGTATTTTTACCCACTGCATGAAACAAAGGTGCCAAGGCACCTTTTTTTTCATTAAGATTCTTACATCTACCTTGTTGTATCAGTTCTCTATCACTTTACCACAACATCAGGTGACCAAGCTCATAGCCAAAACGGTGATTGTCATCATCACCTTGGTTGTGGTAGTTGTAATTTATCATCATCAACATTTTGGTTAAAATGTATTAAATGTATACAATGTGCCAAATAATATACTTTGTTAAATTCTATACTAATATTCTGTCATTTTTCTTACTTAGCCCTCATAACTCTGGTATGAGTAAGTCTAATTATTCCATTTTGTTATTTTTTGGATGGAAGGATAGATGGATGGATGGATTTGACTCTTTGACACAGGATTTTGCTATATAGTTCAGGCTGGTCTTGAACTCACTATGTAGCCCAGACTGGCCTTGAAGTCGAGGAGATCCTCCTGCCTCGATCTCCTGAGTCCTGGGATTATAGGTGTGTTCCACCACATCTGACATATTCCATTTTTAAAATGTAGGAACATAAACTGAGAAGTTAAGTCACTTGAACAGGGCTGGATAGTGGAAGGATGTGTGTCGCCCTCCCCCTCCTCCTCCTCCTCTTTCCCCTCCTCCCCCTCCTCCTCTCCCTCCTCCTATTTTTGAGATAAGGTCTTGCTGTGTAGTTCAGGCTGGCCTGGAACTCATGGCAATCTTCCTGCCTCAGCTTCCTAAGGGCTGGGATTACAGGCATAGAACGTATACTTTTACCCAGTGCTCAAAAGCTGCCTTGAAACGTATAGGAACACTGTTAAAAACTGCTAACATTTATTTAGTGAGTACAATGAGCCACAATTTCTGCTCAATGCTTGATATTAATCGTTTCATTTAATCCTGACAACTCTATTTGAATTCTCATTTGATGAGTGAAAGTGAGATTCAGAGCAATTAAAAAACATGTCTACAGTTATATGGTGATGGAGCTCAAATCTAAGCCCTGGAAATAGGGTCCAAACATTGTGTCTATGCAGCTGAATGAACTTGTATTAGGAAAAGGGGGCATTTGCACCATCCTCCTGAGTCAGGATCCTGGGGTGCCCCAGTCCCGCACACAGTCACCGGGAGAATCTGACAAGCAAATGCCAATGAGCAAGCCTCTCTCGCCCTTCTGTGCACATGCCAAGAACTCAGGTATGGTTAATCTAGGAAAACATGATCAAACCTCTTTCTTGTAGTGTCTCCTCACCCCCATTTTCCTTCAACTTGATTTCTGAAGACAACATTTCACCACCCGCCACTGCTAATGCTTTGCCCAGAACATCTAATAAGTATTTACCCAGGGCTCCCGGAGCCATAGTTAAGGGCGTTAATGTGCAATCTGGCTCTGTGCCTTATTTAATCAGTACCTGAATGAAATGTCTCTTTGCTAGCAACAGCCAAAACACAGTCAGACAGAGTCTTTCTGCAAACACAGCTGGTCGGCTGGCAAAAGCAATTCAACTCTTAGGCAAAATACACCCCAAAAGCTAGTAGATAGCATTGCTGTGTGATGGAGATAGGGAAACCAAAGGCAACGGGATGGAATAAGGCTGAGCTCATGCTGCCCTTCCCTCTAGTTGTTCTCACTCCTCCTGCTCCTGCCCACTAGGGCATCTGCCCACCTGCCCACGGGCGAGAGCTTGCATTGTTCCTGCCAAACAGGCCAATCTTCTCCTGGCTCCTGCCACCCACTTCCCTCAGAACCACCCAACGTGGGATAAGACTTGTGCTACCTTCCTCCTTCTTCCATTTCCTCTAGGAGCTTCTCAGACACCAAAACCAAGAAACACCTCCATACCACACACACACACACACACACACACACACACACAGACACCAAAACCAAGAAACACCTCCATACCACTCACACACACACACTTACACACACACACTTAGACACCAAAACCAAGAAACACCTCCATACCACACACACACACACACACACACACCTTCAGGACCTTAGGCTTGCAGTGTATCCAAGCACCTGTTTGTTTGAGACAGGGTCTTGCTCTATCAACCAGGCTAGCCTTGAACTCTCTGGAGTAAATTTAGGGGACTAGTACCTAGAAGAGAAGGGGTCCTGCCTACGCTTCTGATTAACTGTTCTATTCGTGGATCTTGAGGAGGTACTTACATTAATAGCATTCCCTGGCCAGGCCTAGGAGTGCATGCCTATAATCCTAGCTACGGGATCACAAAATTAAGATAGGAGGATCATGAAATTGAAGCCAGCCCGAGCAACTTAGTGACTTAAAAAGACTCTGTCTCAAACAATAAATGAGAAAGGACTGGGGATACAGATCAGTGTGAAGGCATTGCATTGGATTCCCAGGACTGCAAGGAACAAAAATGATATCCTGGGGATCAGCAACAGGGTAGAAATTGAGAATCCCAGTTCTCCCAGGAGGACAAAAAGAGGGAAGAGGTCATATTGTGGTTTAGATTTCAGATGCCCCTCTAAAGTCCCATGTGTCTGGAAGACAACTGGATCGTGGGGGTGCTATACTAACGGACTGTTCCACTGACAAGTTCAGTAGCTAAATATGCTGTGAGGAGCTGAGGCTTGCTCTGAGCTGAGTCAGCAGGGATGTGACCTGAAAGCGTAGCTCCATATCCCCAGCTCTTCACTGCCCTCTCTATTTCCTGACTGTCGTGGGTTGAGCCCCTCTTCCAGCCTGTTTCTACCTTGAAGCCAGCCAACTTTAGACTAAAACCACAGGAAACTGTGGCTCAAGTAAACTTCTCCCCTTTTAAGTTCTGGTTAATGGGTACTTTGTTCCAGTGAAAGCAGAGAGACTAATACAGGCCCATCGACACTTGGGGCAAGGAGCATGGGACAGGCTACCTGTACCTAGCAGGGCATGGTGGCACACTCCATAATCCCAATACTCTGGGAGACTCAGGGCCACTCTGGGCAATTTAGCAAATTAGTAATATTTTAGTCTCAAATTAAAAACAAAAAAGTTTAAAGAGGCTAAAGATACAAGTCAATGTGAATGTCCTAGGGTAAATTTACAGTACTGCAAAAAAAAAAAAAATACATAGCCCCACCAGTTAAAAATCAGATTAAAGTAACAAGGCTTCTTTTAAAAATTCATCCTAGGGCCGGGGATTTAGCTCAGTGGTTCCAGTGCCTGCCTTGCAAGCGAAAGGCCTAGATTCAATAGGTAACCACATAGAACAACACAGGGCATGGTGACTCACACCCACCAGCAATCAGTATCACATACCACAGTGCTGGGCATGGTGGCTAATCCACTCGGAAGGCAGAGGCAGGAGGACTGCTCAGTTAAAAGTTGAGTTCTGGACCAGTCTGAACCACAAAAGAGTCTCAAAAAACTTGTCTCAAAAAACTAAAAAAAAAAAAAAAAAATTCATTCTCTGCCCAGTGCCCAGGGGAGTCTATCTATATGTCAATACTCCTTCAGGAAATCTTAGACAAAAGTGATTTTTTTTCCCTAATTCCCCTATCAAGGTCGTCTCCTCTGATGAAAAATGGGCACTTGAATTGTAGAAGGGATTATTTTTGAAGTGTGGAAAACTCTGAATGGAAGCAGGCTCAGATGGGATGAGTATGGTAGATGGACATAAGGAAACAGAGAAAGAAGAATATAAAAAGAAATATACACAGCACCAGCCTAGAAAAATATAAAGAAGGCTGAGCTAGAAAGATCATGAAAAAACAAGGGTGAGCCCAGACCGTATCTCATATTCATATCATCCCGCTGCTCTGGAGTTTCCTGGGGGCTGCAGGCAGGACTCCTGCTATCTCCTGCATTTAACGTCTGCCCACCTGCTTCGGAGCTCTGTGTATCTGTCCTTCACAGCATGGACTCACCTTGAGACCCACACAGAACACAGTTCTTTATCTCAAGTCCCCTATCAAAAATCCAAGAGCACTAGCAGTTCTCTTATCATCAGGCCAGGAATGACAGAGCATTCCTAGAATTGTACTTGGCTTGCCAAAGGAAAAATAAGAAGAAATATGCTCCCAGTAATAAGATGCAAATGACTCCATATTACAGTGAGATATTTTCCTGTGCAGTAGGAAGCAACCCTCTATCTCTGATGCCTCCAATTCCCTTTTCTCCAATGCCTTCATTCTTGTATATGCATTTTGGGAGCACATACCCTGGCCTTGTGCTAGAAACTAGGAACAGAAAAAAGAAAAAGAATCTCTGCTCTAATGGAGCTAACATTCTCCTGTGCAGGCCAGCTCAAATGTCACATCCTCTAGGAAGCTTTCCTTAAATGTACTGGGGAAAAACAGACCCTTTTCCTCTGTGTTTCATTCAAATCTGTTACTGTAGATGTAACATTGCAATTTAGTTGACATCTTCTCTTGTCTGTCTCATCTAAATTGTGAGCACCATGAGACCAAAGACTGATTCTTATTCATCTTTGAATCTCCAGAGCCTGGCTCCAATATTTGACACATAACAGGTATTTGATAGATTTTATTGAATAAATGTAGGAATGAATAAATCCCATGAGCATTTAAAACAAGAGTCTCACAAGCAGAGAGGTAGCATTTAGTAATCAACTATCAATACTCCCCTCTTATTGGACCTGCCTGATCTTAAGAGACTGAGAAGGGGGAGAAGTTGAATTGGAAGGTGACAGAGGAGACCTGGGAGGAAATACTCTGATGACATTAACTCATGGTACTTTAGGAATACTTTAATACCCACCTCACAGCTAGGCATCATGGTGCACTCCTATAATCCCAGCACTCTTAGGGGTTGAGGCAAGAGGATAACAATTTTAAGGCAAATTAGACAGATTTGTCTCAAATTTAAAAATAAAAAGGGCTCAGAGAACAGCTCAATGAGAAGTCCCTTGATTCAATCCCTAGTATTGAGCTAAAAAAAATTTTAAAACTCCTAAAATCTTAGGAACTTTTTCTTGTAATTTGAACCTCTCCATCTAGTACCTACAATAAATACTGAGAAGCTTCCAGTTTTAAAAGTGCCTTGCCCACAGGCCACCCAAATCAGTGCTAGTTAGAAAAAACTCTTAAGCAAAATTCCCACTTAATACTTTAGCTATCAGACGTTTCTCAAAGAAGCGTCTAAGGCTCACCAGTGAGAACCACAGGGGAGCTTGTTATCAACACATCCTCACCCTCAATCTGCCCAGAACAATTGTGTACAGGCTTCTACATCATAACTTCCAAGGGAGTCTTTCACAAAGAGTTTGACAATCATTGATCTCTGAATCCACAGTCTCTTCCTATCCAATTGGCCAGTTACCCCCAATGAAGGACTGTCTGAGACAAAATATCCTCAATATATCAAAATACAAAAAAAAAATAGATTGGATTGTAGTACAGTAGTGGAAGGCTTACCTACTTGCCTAATACGTAATGGGTCCACAGTCAAAACAAACAAAAGGCATGAAATACTAGGAGACACTGAGAAATGTGGCTCTTGTAATACAGGCATTTCAATGAAGCATGGTAACAATGAGTTAGCCACTGAGAAGGACAGGAAAGACAAGTAGCCTAATAACATTCTTTTATATATGATACTAAAGAAGCAAGAGAAAGTTGGCATATCTTCATGTATGCCAAAGAATTAAATCAAAATTCAACAGCATTATTTCTTGATTGGGATAAAAATCAGGAGATATTCTGTGCCTAGATTGGGTCACAGGTCTAACAACTAGCTATTTATGATGGAAAGTCTACAAAAAGATACATAAGGATAGGAGATTTAGCTCAGTGGTTCTGGTACCTGCTTAGCAAGCACAAGGTCCAGAGTTTGACCCCAGTAACCACATATAACAATGCCGGGCATGGAGACTTACGCCCATCAGCAATCAGCACCACATACCACAGTGCAGGGCATGGTGGTTCATGCCTGTAATCCCAGCACTCAGGAGGCAGAGGCAGGAGGGTTGCTGTGAGGTGGAGGCTGAGTGCAGGACCAGCCTGAACTAAAGTGAAACAGTCTCAAAACAAGCAAACAAACAAACAAAGATACATGAGTTAGAGCTGAGATTCCCTTTCTCTCTTCCTGTTTCAAAACATGTACAGGAAGATTTTCTTAATGGTCACAGCAAATATATAAGAGCCATGTCCATGAGACCTCAAGGAATCATAGACAAGGCCACCAGAGAGGAAAGAAAAAAGTAGAGCCAAAAGTTCCATCCATCAGTCACCATTATCCAATCACACTTTAAACAACTAAGATGCACACACATTATTGTAGTCCGCTCCACAGGGAGTTACATTACTGCATGTCTTTTCTTATAACTGTCCCTGCTACCAGTGGAGACAGAAGAAATATGAAAAACAAGGGACCAAGCCAAATGCAAGGTTAGTTACATTCACACAAAGGTTTTCAGAAGGAACTCAATGTGTGTGCCTGTGTGTGTGCATGCGCACGCTAGCAATCAGATCCACGACCTCACGTATGCTGAGCTTATGCTCTACCACTGAGCTGCATGTCCAGGCCCTGAACCCAATGCTCTGAAATGCACTCAGGGGAGTAGGAAAGGAGAAAAACTGGTGTTAATGGGATGATGAGGATAAATGCAGTCAGGTCATGACCATCCAGAAAGATTTCCCGACAGAGAATCTTTAGAGGAATATCTACACAAGAAAGAAATCCAAATCAAATTCCACAAAGATTAAGAAAATGTGACAAACAGGCAGAAACCTAGGGACCCTGTGAATCTTCCGCTGAATACAAGCCAGCAACATATGGTTATTTTAAAGCATATTTGATACTGGGTTGTATTACCAGGTGCATGACATAAAAAGACTGTGAAGAAAATCTTTCCTCTTACATAGACCTTTGATAAGAGTTAGAGCACGCAGTTTTGCAGCAGTGCCTTCTTCCAAGGGAATGCAGGTACAAGCAGGAATCCAGAGAGAAGCAACAGAAATGATTAGAGAAACCACTTCTGGTAGGTATCAAGAGAGGCAAAAGAAGATGAGACTTGTCAGTCTTTGAGTTCGAAGTACAATCTTATTAGTCATCTGCCAGCTTTGCTCAGCTTCTCTGTTTAAGTGATCACACAGTCATTCAGAGGATTAAAATATTTTGTCTCCATATGGCCCATTTCGTGCAGACAACTGGAATAGGAAGAAGTTAAATGATTTTCTCAAGTTTCTGTGGCAGGCCAGGAGCAAAATAAGTATCATAATTTTAAATCCCAGGGCTAACTGTCGATTGTTTAATCCACCAACCCACACTACCTCTTCATGATGAATGTGCTTGAATGACTGTAGTAAATGAAAGATGCGAAAATTCTCTGCAAATCTCCTTTGGGGTCAGAAATAAAGCAAGGTAAAGAGGAATGTCATGCCTCATTGCTGAGGCCCATATAAACATCATTCTCTTGAGTCCCCTGGTATGATGACAAAGGACATAATCTATCTGATGAACTTTCAGCAGATGGCTGGATTCCTCCTTGTACCCATTAGCCACCAACATCAATTCCATACAGGAACAGTGATCAGGGCTCCAGACAGGTCAAGAACGGAGGAGGTGTGTGTGGGCTGAAGTCAAGGGGGAAAACCAGAAAGCCCGGTTCTCAATTCTACCAGGTTTCCCCTAAAGCAAATTTATCAGGTGGTAACTGGAACGCATCAGTGTGTATTCAGTGAACTACAAGAGATGTTGCCAATAGCTCAGGAATTTTTGAGGATGTGCCCTTCTGCTCATTTAGTAAGGACAGAAGCCAGTGAACTCAAATCAGGAAAGCTGTATATTCCCACATATTATAAAGACAAAAAGTCAAATAGCAATGGCAACTGTAAAAAGGAATGGGGCTCGGTATTACCAGTAAAAAAAAAAAAAAATCAGTGGCTATTAGCTCAATGGTCAGCAGCATCAATTATTATTTGCAAAATGTTCAGCCTGATGCGGACTGCTTTATGTGCATAGACGTTGAAGGTTAAAGGGTATATACTGTGACTACTAAGTTCATGTTTAACCAGATGGTAGTACAGATACATACAGAACTGACAGGAGTTGGACAATTAAACAGGACATGCAAAATGTGATCCATGTACTGAATTCTTAATACAAATAAACATAATTGGATTCAAGGAAGATAAAGAGCATCTAAGATCAAAAGTCTTTATAGATGCAGTCAGCCACACTAGCATTTACCCCTTCTGCTGAGAAACTGCAGATTTTGAAGACTTTAATAACTATAAGACTCTCTTCCTGCTAAGCCCAGATTCTCCCTGTCGCAGCTCACATATAATAACCAGTTCTGCCAATGACTTGCTGGAAGGTTTTCAGTAAACAGCACAATCACATGGTAAATTCATTCCTGTCACCCACACCTGCCAAAATCACATGACTGGCCACACTTGAAGAAATACTTATTGGTGTAAGTAATAATCACCAATGATATTTAACAAGGGGTTTAACAGCAGTGTGGAACCTTGTGCTTGCTGATTTTGAGAACTCCACTCATTCCAGGCTAGTGCTGAGTGGACATGGTGGCACTTCTATCCTACAGCCTACTATAGGCGTATCAGTCTTCAGTCCCGGGAGCAATGAGAAATCAGCCAAGACCAAAAGGAAACCCAGCAGCAGAAATAGTAATCAAGAACAGAATAATTGAGACACAACTACAGCCCCTCCTTACGCTACTCCAGTTGGCAGTCACCCAAAGACAGTGTGAATATGACGCGGATCTATGTAACACAGTGTTTGGGATGAGTATTTCACAGACTCAAAAATGGGAAATGGGGAAAGTAATCCACTTCCCTCCAACCCCTTTACTTCCTGCCCTAAAGGAATATTGCCCTTGTTATAAACTTATACTGACTTTGAGGAAGAAGACATTTCTGCAAAGCCAAAATTCAGTCATCCAGTTGGCGGAGATACGTCAGAAATATCTCTTGCCTAGCTAGCCCTTTCATTCAGCCAACATCTCCCTTTCCTTGTCAGGACTCCTAAACTCCATAGAAGATTCTGCTACAATATTCTTCTTTGGAAACAGTTTAATATTTCTTTATATAGGCCTAAACTCCCAGTAAAGGGACCAACCAAGGAGGAAGAGACAACAATCTAAGCCTAAAGTGATCTACCATAACTAAGATAATGTATATGATAATGCCTTATAAATAATAAAGTGCTAGATAAATGTAAGGTATGATTAACCTTCCATACTATTATTACTCATGACTGAAACCAAGTCAGAAAAGTGTTTCTGACCATATGCTGCTATTGTTTTAGGACTCACATTAACTTTTTAAAAATCCATATATCTCTAGTTCCAGGAAGAGCCACACAGAAAGCGTGGAAAGTTGGATCCATCAAAGGATATGTATACTAGGAGGCCAGGGGTTGGTACTTAAATGATACAAAGTGGTGAGTTGGGGTAGATAGCAAGAGTACAATCCTGATAGGGCTCAAAAACATTCCTTAGCATCACTCTGTTTTCTGCCCTCATCCTACAGCCTCAGAGTTTACAGGAAGGGCAGTAAAAGGTTACAGGTGACAGAAGTCAGACCATGGTCTCCAAAATTCATTCCTCCCGCAGGTGCCATCATCCTCTATATCCCCCGAGTGGTGACCAGGCCGAGTTTATTTTAAAAGGAAGACACAGGGAGCAAAATAAGAATAGAGATTGGTTACCCTGACATGGACAGAGAAGCAAATAGTTTCCTTTTTCTGCACAAGGAAGTTCAAAAGCCTTTCAGAACAGCTCTGTGTTGCAATCTCACCTATTACTTTCAGAGAAAAGAGGCATAGAACATAGATTGTCAAAAGCTAGGAGTGCAACTCTATCTCATTTTACAGATAAGCAAACTGAGGCCCAGGAAAAGTACTTTCCCCAAAGTCATACGACTCACTAGATGCCAAAACTAGGTCTCCTGAGTCTTCTAAAAGCCTCTAAAGCTCTTCCCTCTAAAACCCATGGTGCTGCCAGCTTTGACGTCATCATACTAACAGCAGGCCCAGTGAGGCTGAATTTAGTCCTTTGTTGATCATCTGGTAGGTGGCTGCCAGAGACCTGAAGACCGCTTTATAGAAGAGGCACCCTCTGACCCTCAGCACCTGCCATCCTAAAAAAGCACTCCTGTCCTGACAACTCACACAGCAGTGGCTGAGATGTATTGTTAACTCTCATGAACAAAAAGCCTATTCATTAAAAGAAAGAGGACTGGCTCAAATTTACACAGAAGGTCTACTTGGGGCAGCCCTACACTTCCTATGAATGGCATCACTGCCTGAGAAGTCCTCTCTGAAAAAATTGCTCTGCTCCACACTTCAGCCACTCAATCAGTAATAGTCTCCTTATTCCAAAACAACCCACACTTCTTTGCCACATCTGCAAGACAGGAGTGGGCCACAGGTCATTCATCATGCTTTACAGATTGGGAAACAGGCCAGGAATTTACAATCAAATCAGTTCCTAAGAACACTGAGCTAGCAAGTACCTGAGTATCACACTCATCTGCTTGGGCCTACCCTCTGGGAGCTCCACCTTTCACTGTCACCCCAACTTTGGGACTGACAGTTCACAACTCAAAAAAAGGGTGGGTTTTTTTCCACCCCAAATGTTAATTCATCTTTTGGCTGCAGGCAAGTGACCTTCCATCCCTGACCCCAGCCAGGCCCATAAAATGGAAAATAATAATCTCAACCTCTTGCCCCATACAGGGTTGTCATAAATCTCTTAAGAATATCCATCTACAAATATAAAAGCAATAAAGATGCTAAATGACAGGTTTCAAAACTGCCCTTACAGAAAACACACCAGGCTTTCCACAGCCTGCAAAATCTAAATATGACTGAGTGCTTTCTCCTTCTGACCTTCCTCTTTCATCTTTCTGTAGCTTCAGACCTCTCTGCACTTGCTGACTACAGAACGACAGTCTCATTCTTGATCTTTACCCACACTATTTTTAAGCACCTGGCAACGTTCCTATTCATTCCCATTTGTTTTCCTGAGCATCCCTAATGGGTAGAAATTGGAGAGGTAAAGAAATCAGCTTTCAGAGCACCCGGGCCCCAAGATCACAGGAGAAAGACTGAGTTAGAAGATGAACAAAGTGAATATTTTCTCACCACAGATAGAGATCACAGATCCAAAGTTCAGAAGTCAGCCTAGGACCTGGTTTAGAGAGCACTTAGGAGCTTATAGCTGTTCTGGGGACTCAAAAGGCACACATATCTCTCCCCAGAGCAGACATTCCCAAATGAAAGAGTCATTAAGAGAAACCCATAAAAGTCCTTTCCCCAAGTACCACAGTGGAGACAAGGAATCTTACGTGACCACTTCTAGGAAAGACTGAGACACTAGGCCTCTGAGAAATTTACTGCAAAAGGCAAGAGGGCTGGGCTATGATCACAGATGTGATTCGGAAAGGCACCTGGCTGAGGCTAGACTTCCGGCTTGTGAGAGGCCAGGGCAGGCAGGGCTGGGACTGGAGGGGTAGCTGGCCTGAGTGCCAGTCACTTCTACGGTCTGGGCACAAGGTTCCTCGCCTCCACTGTGGGGCTGACGCATCATGAAAAGGTGAAAAGAACCCCAATTTGAAATTGATACAAATGTGATTCAGCCACACACTGGAAAGTCATTTTTAAGGATCCCACTTCCCACAGGGAGGAGGTGCTTTACACTCTCGGTGTCCTGAGCACACAAATGACTGGTATCACTTAGGCTGCCCAGGAAAAAGTCAACAGACTCACATGCATCATGGTGACCAGGTGACAGGGGTTGAGCAGGTAGATGACGGTCCTGGTGGCGAACTTAAAGCCCACCTCCACCCCGAAGGTCAGGCACAGGGCTACTAAGAGCAGATTCTTGCTCAGGCTCTCCTTGCCATCCTCTGGCCGCGGGGTCACCTGCTGTGGCTGGCTGCCAAGGCCACCCCTACCATCCTCCGTCTGCCTCAGGATGAACCGCAGGGCCACCAGGATCTCCAACAGGGCCAGAGTCAGGACCACCACACTTTCCAGCAGCCGCTGCTGCCAAGAGAGGAAGGCAGCACAGTCCGGGCCCCCATTGCCTGCAAAACTGGGATCCACGCCCCCATAGAGCCAGTCAAGGAGACTTTGGTAGCTGTACCGGGACATGATAGAGAGTGGGTCCTCCTGACCTCTGTGCACGAAGCGAGAACGAGGTGGAACAGGACCCCAGAGGCTCGCCTGGGAGGTGGAACATGTAAGGAGGGACACCCCCGCACCCCCACCAGACACCAGGGCACCTAGAACGGGGGACAGGAAGCTACACGCGAGGCCCGGGGTAAAGTGCTGGCTCTAACTTGTCCCCACGGCTGCCTGGGGAGCCCCCCGCGCTTCTCCAGTGGCCACCAACGAGGCAGGGTTGAAAGGAGCCGTTGGCCAATCTAAAAGGAAGGAGAGGAAAAAAAAAAAAGGTCTCAAAGAGGCAATTGCATTGGGAATTAACGAAGCGGGGAGGGGTAACTAGCAAGGGAAGAAAAGGGGAACAGGGGGCAGTGGCGAAGCAAGCAGGAGTCAGGGGAAATAGGAGGCCGAGAAGGCAAGAGCGGGGGCTGAGGGGGACCCGGCAGTGCCGCGGAAGCGAACCGGGGGATACAAAAGGGGAGAGAGCGGAGCCGGGAAGGCGGGGAGGGCGACGGGGATGGCAGGGACGCCGGACTCCTCGTCTCACGCACTCCACGGGGGAATCTCTTACTCGTGCAACCGCGTGGCCGTCTCTGCCCCAGCTAGCAACTTCGCCACCGACGGCCCCTCCAGCCAATTTAGAGCCGTCCCGGTCCAGCCTCCCGCCCCCAGGTACACCCCGGAGCCCCCCAGCTCCACCCCCAGCCCCAGACGCCCGCCCTCCCCGCCGGCAGCGCCACCCTCAGCCCGCGGCCCGCCCAGGACCTGCCCCCCTCGCGCAGGCAGCGGCGGGAGGAAGCCGGGAGGGAGGGCGGGGGGCCGGGCCAGTCAGGGGCCGGGCCACGGCGGCCCCCTCCCTCCGCCCCGGGCCGCCACAGCTTCCCGCGCTGCGCCGCCGTCCGGGCACGGTCGCCGCGCCCCTCGGGGCTCCACTCACCGGCGGCTCGGCTCGGCTCGGCTCGGCTGGCGGCCCGGACGCGGACGAGCCTGCGCTCCCGCGCTCCCGGCGCCCAG